>JAHPZR010056193.1:122500-135000 GCA_019787425.1 Platygyra sinensis | reverse complement strand
AAGATCTTTCGGATCATGGTGCTTCAAAGGTACCGAAGAATCCGCTCTGGAAGTGGATTCTTCGGTTCCTTTGACACGCCATGATCCAAAAGATCTTGGATTGATCTGTTTAGTAAAAAAAAACGCAAAATCCAGTTTCGGATTTAAAAATCTAATCTTGGATTTTCTTAAAGAAACGAACCCTAAATGTAAGTCACAAGATCATTTAGCTTTTTACTTTCTTTATTCATAAGTTCAGACATACATTTTACTTCAAATCACATCACCAAATCAGTGATCGATTGAACTACAACGATAAAGTTCACTAAGCCAGGGTGCGTCCACCATTCTTCTCTTCAATACATTTTACCTCCCTGTCAAAATTAGGGTAATATTGGTCATCGCATTTGACCAAGAAATGATTTGTTTTCAGTTCTTCCTAAATGTATAATAAGACTGTGAAGTTGAGATGAAGGGACAAAACTCAAACGAGTAAGCTAAATTATGAACAACGCAAAGGAAGTTCAATTCCTTGGCGTTGTTCATTAATATTTAGCGGTACGCTTCATAACGGAAGAATTAACATCACTGCTTCCTTGCTTGTTGCCATCTTTACACAATAGAGATCTTGCACTTATACGACGGAGAAAACTTGGAGTATACCTATTAGAAACTGTATTAATATTTTTCGTAAGAAGTTCGAAGTTATCAAGTTATATATTGATTCAGTGTGCCAATCTATATTAACACTTGCTTCTGCTGAATAGAAATTATTACGAAAAATAGCATAGCGTGAACCGCTGGTCGTAGCGGTTCACGTTCTCAAAAGTAAACAAAAAGCCCAAAAACTTGGTCATTTAGGGTTTTTGATTTGTGAACGGCTGGAAAATGGGCAAAGGCGCATAATAAATGTGAAGATCAATTATTCTGCTCATAATATCACTATAGGCCTACTGTTTGGCGACATACTCGTCGCGCTACGTTGCCGTTAAAGTGGTACTATGATCAAATTTTTACTCCTTGATATTTTAGGTGTAACACATAGAATTCCAAGAAAGAATCAAAACGCTGTTTACCCTTTGCAAATATCTGCATTAGTTCCGGAGATATTTAAGTTTGAAAAATGTGCAAAATATGCAAATGAGATGACTGATGACGTCATACACTCGACCCAATATTATCTCAAGTACATAAATAGAGCTATCTTGGCCAATTTGCAACACAGATCATTGAAACGTGGCAGGCTAATAGTTCTATAGGAAACACACCCGTGGCTATAAAAATTATGTTCCCATGGCAACTCACTCTGCCCCAGTCCCCACCCACTTGATTTCAATATGTTAGTGATTTTCAGCTCGAAAAACGCTAAACAGTGCCACAAACTAGAGCTAACATATTTATATGCCTGCTGGATCATACATATGAGGCACCATTTGCAAATATGAAAACAGAACGCTGAAGGAGGCCAGAAATACCTTTAATATTGGGGAGGTCTGGAACCCAGTATGTTGCCATGGTAACAAAACTTTTAAGCTCATATTGTGTTGCACCTTTAGTAGAACCTTACTGCAAAGAATCAAACATTTCTGTTAAAAATTGGCCGAGATATCTTTTTTCATCATATTTGATCAAAATTTGGTTGAGTATACTGACGTCATCACTTGGCTAATTTGCATATTTAAAAAACTTGAATATCTCTGGAACGAAAAGAGATATTTGAAAAAAGTAAATGCCATTTTTCTTCTCATACAGACTACTTGATTATGTTTTAAAATGGCTTCAATAGGAAACATGCGATTTTCGTCATAGTACCACTTTAAGATTTCTATTTCCTTACTACTATCGTCAACCTATAGTTCACATTTACAATTGTTTGATAGCCCAGAAAATTTAATTAAAGCAAAAGTAATTAAGATCAGTACAGGTTATTTTTGATTGATTGATTGATTGATTGACTGATTGGATGATCAATCAAAATCTTCATGCATATCAAAGTCATGATCTGTAATCAACTAGCTGAAGTTCTGTGAGCCAATTACATGCCTATACACTGCTTACAGCTCAACTTGCATTTGACTTTCATGTAAGCTGGATTCTTGCTGCATTGGCCAAGTTTCGCCCATCCCGGGCAACTTTTATGTGAATCTTTGCATACAGGAACTGCCGAAAATTTAAGAAAAATCAGTATTAAGGTTCGCTGACTGGCTGACTGGCTGACTGGCTGACTGGCTGCCTGGCTGACTGACGGAATGGACGGAATGAAGGAATGGACGGAATGGACGGAATGGACGGAATGGACAGGCTGACTGACGGGATGGACTGACGGGCTTGCGGGATGAAGGGTTGATACGACGAACCGACGGGTTGACGGGTGACAAGCTAACTTATTAATTGAGTGAGTGACTGCAAACAGACTATTAATCTTAACTAGGCAGGAGTCACTAATTTACTGACTACTACTGGTTGAATTGCAAGACTGACGGATGCCGAATTGTTAGAATGAAAAAAATATTGATCGACCTAGTCATGGTCAATTCTTTACAATATTCTAGACCAGATGGCATAAGCAACACAATATGATACTATTTAATCGTCTAAGCATATAAAGGATATCCATCCATATTTATTCACAGTTAAAATCAGCCGTCCCAATTTCCGAGTAACACCGACTGCCAAAAAAAAAACAAAAACAAAAAAAAAAAACAACAACAACAACAACAGAGAATCTTTGTGTACTTACCGCAGACGCCGCAGCTTGCTGGACAGTTAACTTTCATGAAGACCGTATTCTTCTGACACTCGCCATGGTAAGCATAGGCGGGGCACTGGGCTTTGTGTTTACTATTATCCTGACAACTAGGATTAGGGAGAGTGACTCCTGAAATAATTATAGAATATTTAAAATTAAAAATACTTAGATGTTTTGAGAAACACACCCATGCTGGTGCTGAGCGGAATGCTTTTTGACTAGTTAGCATGAACGATTCATTTTTCTTTAACTCAAGTTCAGTTCTGAACATTTAAAGAATATAGCACTTTTCCAAGCAATTTGATACCCGTCCGATATTATAGACAGCTTTTGTGAGATATGGTTTTCGGATTACCGGCGCTTTTGCCACCCGGCCCGGAAATTCTGCAATTTTGGAAAGCCGATATCTTCTTCAGTATTACAACGGAAGATCTAAGCATTTCGCTAACGAATAAGTTTCACTAAAGCTCTTAAAATGACTTGAATTAAAGTAAATGTAATTCATTTTGTAACGCAAAGGAAATTTTCCATGAATTATTTTAATTTCATGTTTAGAATTAGGACATCTACACAATGGAAGTACTGCATTAAGATACACCAATCACTGAAAGTCTAGAGGGTGAAAATAGGATGAAAGGAAAAGGGATAAAAAACGTAATATATGCATGCTTACGGTGCTTACCACAAGTGTTACAGCTTTTTCGACAATTAACTTTCATGAAGCCCGGGTTCTTCTGACACTCGCCGTTTTTAGCCCAACCAGGGCAATGGACTTTGTGCTTACTGTTGTCCTCACAACTGGAGATGACTCCTGCAGTGAGACATATGTTAAGAGTTTTAAATTATTTTGAGAAACATTATCCTATATTGGTATCTTAAGGGAACTGTTTCTAATTCATCAACGGAAAATCAGCTCAGATCATATATAATACGTATTGAAAGGGCCTGACATAATAAACCGTTCCAAGAAATTTGGCCCCCGTGCGTTGCACACTTGTTTTGTGTATGACGCAGTTTAAAAATAAATGAAAAAAAAAAAAAAAAACCCATGAGATTTTTGCCAACGAAAACACTTGCAAAATTTAAAGCCAACAATTTATATGGTGTTACGCCCACGGAACGAAATATTACCGGGCTTCACAAGTTGGTAATTGTATAAAAAAGACGTCATTTCTACGCAAAGTTGTGTACTATTGAGACAAAGTGTCAACATTGACGTTAAAAAGGGAATTCCCCATACAAATTGAGACCATGGCGGCACAAGGCCGGCCAAGTCCAGGAGGCGACTCCAATTTATCTTTTGCACGGAAACAATATGATCACAAACTACTTTCCAGTACATTTTGCTCGTCATTTACTTTCCCAGCCTCCACTGCCTTTGTTCTGAATGAATAAATACAGCATGGCAAAGCTGGTTTCAGCCCCACATTTTAAGTCCTGGATAAAACTACATTATCTGAGATTTTGGAAACGTTTTGTATTGTAAATATTTTTTTTTCAGAACGAATAAACCTTTTTATTTATTTTATTTACCTTGGCAAACCTTGCAGCTTTTCTTACAGTGTCGTTTCATCCACACTTCGTTAGCAGTGCATTCTCCTTTAGCCGCCCAGATGTGGCATGTGTGATAGTCATCTTGGCAATCTGATTAAAGATGAAAAAAAAAAAAAGAAAAGGAAATGACGAAAAATACAATAATAGATGATACATGGTAGACCTCAAGACTTACCTGGACGACAATACCCTTGTTTGGAAATCCTAGACTTCGATACCCATCACAATGGTTACGAGTTTTTTAAATTGCTTTAGGTACCGGTTATTACATTGGTAGACTCACATGTTTAAACCGACAGAGTACAGTAAACACCTGTATATAAGAACAAATGGATTAAGCACACCAGGCTGAAATTTGGCCAATAAAGCGCCTTTTTTTTTAATAAGAACAAGATCAGCCTGAAAATTGTACCATGTTCTTATGCTATGCTGAAAGTCAGTTGAATTTACGTTCATACCTCTAGCAACATGTTTTGCATAGTATCACTAAATAAGAATTTAAGAACATTTGAAGGTCATTTTGTGGCTGATTTGTCACTAAGCACCCGATAAATAAGAACTCAATCAGCCTGACCTCCGAAATCATGAGTTCTTATATGCGGGTGCTTACTGTACCTTTTATTACATGCGAATCAAATGGAACTAAGTCGACTTATTTCCACGAAATTGAGTTGCTTGGTTATGTTCCTTTACTGACCAAAAATACGTACATTGATGGAGGAGGAACGAGTACAGATAACGCGGTTTATAATATAAGCCGAAAATATTCGTAGATTTGATTGGCTGATAGTGTGGCCATTTCCGCTTAATAGGGTGTAACAGCAAAAAAATGGACGGTACAAAAAAGATACCCACTACAACACTGAACACAAGGACTTTTTTTGGTTTTGTTTTCAAAAAATGGCTGTAAGATTCCTGGAAATTTCCGATGAAGAAATGCAAACGCTGGCCGAAAAAAGCAATAAAAAAGAATACAGTCAAAACTACTAAGACGTGGATGAATGTTTGGATGTCGTGGACAGAAAGCAAGGGCGTCAACGACGACATTATTAAATACCAGGCTAAAGAACTGGAAGAAAATCTCTCGCCCTTTTTTGCCGAAATTCGCAAAAGCGATGGCTGCGACTCTGAGCCGGACAGCCTAAGGGTTATGTTTGCTGCCCTCGACAGACAAACTTAATGACAAAATTACAGTTAAGGTTCCTGATAACGTAGGCAATAGCACCTTGGAGAGGGGAGGAGAGGAGAGAAGAAGAGAAGACCGAATTCTCTTGATACTGCATATAAGTACAAATTAACCTCTACCGATTATTAACATAATCACTTACTACATAAGCCATCGTCAATGTACAGGTCGTCAATGGCAATATCTGAGTATCCTCGCTGACCAATTGTCCCTTGAATCGTGAGCTATAAGCAAAGAGAAGGAAAAAAAGAACCCAATTTGGACAATTTTAAGACATGATGTTGAAAGGCAGACGGCAATTTCTGCTATTTTCGAATGAACATTTGTAACTAAATACAAAATAGCAGAAACTGTGTCTAGTTTGGAGACCATAATTCCTGCATATATGACCAGAAATATAGTAATCAATATTTAATGCACGTGTAAGCTGCCATTTTAGGGCTTGCTAACCTTGTCTTCGTCGATGTAATTTATTGTTTTTTTTTTTTGTCTTTGCTTTTATGCCTTTTACATAACTTTCATAGTATCATTAAACTCCATAATGCAACAGACAGTATTACGAGCAGTGTTTCAGTAAACAAGAAATTATGCTGCGTCCTTACCTGGTACCGAAATCCCACATCAACATTGATGTTGCCACTACCCTTTTTCCAACCCATGCCTTTGTTTCCTTTTTCGTAGAAAATTAACCAGCTTACACCATTCGATTGTTCCAGCTTGATTGCCAGGGTGCCCATGGTTTTACCGTACATAGTGTAGTAAAACTTCAGACATTGTCCTCCATTTTTTGCTGTTATCCACGGACTCACTAAGTCTGCTCTTTCTCCAGGTTTTGTGTACGAAGATTCCACGTAAAGGTAATGCCCTTGGAAATATTTATAGTCAGGGACCTAATATAATTTACCCACATCTCAGTTATTAACGAAGGTTTTTCTCACGCGATGCTGCAAAACAGTCCCAATTTTTGCTTTATCTCATGTCTGCTGGGGCTTTCCGAAAAAAATGTTTTACTTCAGATCCGAGTGTTTCCTCAACCTAAATATTCAGAAACTAGCAGGCCAGGGTGATGAATACAACAAATGTCGCGACCGGAAGCCTTATTCATTAAAATCTCATCGCTATGTATCGAGTAAGTTATTACTTAAGTTTTGGTTTATGAAGTAATATATCAAACACAAGAGATAGTGTTTCATCGGGATATACCAACACCGAGGAGGGAGAGTTGAAAAAAACGATCCGCAGCGGAGTATTTTTGACGAAATTCGAGGTGTTTGGATAGCCGATATGAGATAAAACACTGCCCCGAGTGTTTCATATATCTTCTCATTCGAAACAAAAACTAAGGAGTAAACGGAGAACTAAAACCGTTTCAACCTATGCTAATTAACACCGAGTATCCAAACCTCCTTCACGGTGGTAATTGTCTTTGTTTTAACTAAATGCCTTATAAATGAGTTTGAGAAACTCCATTGAAACAACTCTATTCTTTACCTGACCCGGTTGTGTGATCTCTACTGGGTGCTGTGTCGATAGTTTGTGTATGTCCACTGTTAAATTTCCAGTTTAAGTTGTCTATGTAAGAATTCTTCCACATCCCAAGACGGAAATTTTCAAAGTCCACGTCGTCCTCGTCTGTTGGAAAAGAGAATATGCTCGTAAGATCATAAACCAAATCTTAAAGTTCTCCTGAAGAGTATGAAGTGAAAATTCTCAAAACTCAAGTAGAACCCCTTATTGCATAGTTGAGAAAACAATTGCTTATGATAAGCTGATAACAGTCGAATTTATCGTCAAATTTTTATATTGTACCAAAATGCAAATTAATGCATGTTTCTGTCTTATGATTTGTCATAAATAGCCTGATGCGGAATGTTCCAGCAATTAAAGATTTACCCTGCTCGTCATATGCACATTTGAAAATTCTTTGAAATTGCGACCGGCAAAAGGCTCAAATGTGGTGTACATTCCTAATCCCAACTTCTAAAAGTACCTTGATACTATTTGTTTACTTAATTGTACTTAAGGATGTGAAGCATATATGAAATAATTCATATTTGAACAGCGGGATCAGAGTAGATGAAAGTGAAGAATGATCATCGCAGTTAATCTTCCAATTTAAAGTGCCCATAACCCCAAAATATTTTTTTCGCTAAAATGAATCTTTGTACCTGTTCGAGACGCATTGCGGCCATTTTTTTCCTTTTTCTAACAATTCCTGCCATTTTATAGGCTTCGAAAGTTGCGAAAATCCAAGCATCTTTTGTTCACGACCGAGTCAGAAGGGGAGTGGGTCTATCCCTGATTTGACGTCACAATCTACTTTGCTTGCATTTTTACATAGAGTTAATGCAATGGAAATCAGTTTGTGACGTCAAATAAGGAATAGACCCACTCCCCTTCTGACTCGGTCGTGAACAAAAGATGCTTGGATTTTCGCAACTGTCGAAGCCTATAAAATGGCAGGAATTGTTAGAAAAAGGGAAAAATGGCCGAATTGCGTTTCGAACAGGTGCAAAGGTTCATTTTAGTGAAAAAAATATTTAGGGGTGTTGGGCACTTTAAGCAATGGGAAAGAAGAAGCCTGAAAATTTTTTTCAGGTTTCTTCTCTCCAATTGCTTGAATTGGAAAATAAACTGAGATGATCATTCTTCATTTTCTTTTAGTTGTATTTAGCTGTGGTTCAGGACAGAAAGTCTAACAAGGGTGGACTTAATTCCGCGAGGACTTAATTCCGCGAGTTTAAAGTTCGGCTCCTATAAAAAAGAGTTATGCATAAAGAAGGAAAGATTCCACACTCACCAAGATTGCACCTTTTTAAGATACACATTTTGTTGTCGTATCCACTGCCTGGGCAAGGTTTCCCGTTGTGACCGGGTGGCGGATTGTTACACATACGGACTCGTCTTCTAACTCCATCATTACATGTCTTGCTGCAGGAGCCCCAGTCCGACCAGCGACCCCAGTTACCATCGATAGGGGCTGTTAGGTAAGCACAAAATATAGTCACATGGTTATTCACTTAATTTGTATGATGCATACAATGTTCTAATTTCGTAGCAGTAGAATGGTATACGTTGCGAAACATTTCAAAACAATGACGTAACGCTTGAGTTTAAATAACGTGTTTTACTTCATCAGTTCAAGCTTGCTATTAATTATTGTTTATTGCAATAAACAGGATATTTATAGCTAATCCTTTCATTTTGGCACTCTTAATTCGGTGGCATATCGAGCCAGTTTGTCTAGCGTGCCAAGCGTGCCAAGCGTACCGGCATATCTAGCCAGTTTGGCTAGCGTGCCAAAGCGTACCAAGATGGCACGATTAAGCAATTCACCGTGCCCACATTCAGCTATGTGAATATACGATATAGTAGCCGTATCGGGACCGTGACAGAAATTGTCACTTGTATTATTAACAAGTGATCAAATGATTTTTCTCGTGCAATTTGGAATAAATAAGCACTCGTGCTTATTTATTCCGAATTGCACTTGAAATCATTTGATTATACTTCTATAGTCACATAATTGGAAATATCCTAGAACTGATGATAGACAGTTATTTTTTAGACATGGTACCCAGTTCTCCTGCGGATGTTACTCGCGCGATGCTTGGGCAGCCACTTTTATATGTGGACAGCTTTTCTTGACTGATTTACAACAGCGCAAAAGACCACCTTCACCAGATCCAAACCTTGACTGGTGTGTTATTGTTGTTGTGACCCCAAGTTGTAGATTTTCGAAATTAGTCTACAACATTATTACCTGGGCATATAGAAGACGGACATTTTTGTTTGTCGGTTTCAACTCCGTACGCATTTACATTCCCACCACAAGATTGTTTGTTGCCCGAATGGTAGCAGTACCTCTCACGGAAACGATAGCAATTATCATCACATGGTGTCCAACTCGACCAAGACGTCCAACCGTATGACTTAGCTGTGGATAAACAAACAAACAAACAAACAAAAACGGCAAAAAATTAAAAAAAACTAAATAAGCAACTAAATAAATAAATAAATAAATAAATAAATAATAAATAAATAATGAGTACCTAATGAAGGAATAATCAATTTACTATAATCGTAATAATATATTAACCACCTCTAGACAGGAAGCGGGAAAACATTGCTCATATTATATGTTTATTGTCACACTTCTGGACCAAATATATAATACAAAAAAAAGAATGCTGCTAACTTTTACAGTCGTATAAAGCGTTTATTTTCACCACATCTCTCGCACTGAATCTGCCCTCTGGAGTACCAAACTCCATGTTCTCGTTATCGATAGCTACGATGGTCGGTTTACCGTTCTTCGTAAATGCCATTCTGTCATAGTGCATAACTGACTGATAGTCATATGACACGCCCAAATCATCGATCGTTCTCCAGCTGTACTTGTCAAACTGATCTGAGAAACCTTATAGGAAAGCAAGAGAGATAGTTTTCTTACAGAATGTCAGGTGATTCTACTGGAATAAAAGAATTAGATTCGTATTACACGTGTACCAATGCAATCTCACCCAGGGATAGATCACACAGCGGAATGTCACTTGACGGTAATGGCCTCATTATTACGGCCACTTGAATCAGTGGCTGGAGGAAAGCGTTAAGGATGTCATTTCTTGTGCTAATCCTGTTTAAACGGGGTTTTCGGAGGACTCCGCTGGAGGTGGGGAGGGGATGATAAGGATGGGACCAATTATGACTGACAATGAAACTTATTGGGTACATAGAGCGTCCAAATTACGTCTTTTGACAAAAGCAACATGGGATGATGAGTATACATCACGAGGTAACTTCGTCTAGTCAATTAAACGGCAACCGAGGCATCTTGCGACTCCGGCGTTCTGGACCCTTTTTTGATGTTACAAAACGCAAGGTACTACCCTGTCTTTTTTTCCCAGCAATGACTCCTGAGTAATCAAATATCGATTAACGCAAATACAGATCCCGGCCTACAAATGTACAAATTTAACAAACTAACGCCAGTTGATCATAAATGATGATAAATTGCATCATTACATTGTCAAAGTAGCTGTGGAACCACGAGCTGAAGGCCAGTGGTTCTACATTAGACAGTTATTGTAAAGAATCGTATGAAAGTAACAAGAAAAATAGACTTCCAAATCAACAATGGTTCTGGCGGCCAAGGGAAACGAAACCTTCTGGCAAAAATGTCAACACAAATTGTTTCCAGCAAGATTGTTTCAAGTGCAGGTAAATTTCAGATAAGAAGCTTTTACCAAAATGTTGGTTAAGGTATAAGATACTCTACACCTCCGTGATGAGAATAGGGACAATAACTTTTATGAAAATACTATACATTTTTTCATAAATGTTTCCCTTTGAGATCAATAAAATAAACTGATGTAATGTGGAAATTTCGTTATATGTTATTTGAAACGAGCTTCCAACTCAGAACCTTTATATCTATTTAGATTTTTGTCCTGCTAACATCAAGAAACCACTGAGAACAAGAAGCCGTAAAGTTCACAATAATAGAATCCAAAAAGAACTGTCTTGACGTTAAATACAGAAAACTTCACACGATTTTAACATTAACACTTATCCCTTATCCCTTATCTTAAGTGTGGCCATGGAAATAGCAAGGTGCGTGCATGAACTGTGGCATGTTATGCCAAGACCAGGGCAGTTTAAATTTCAAGTAAAGCAGACAGGACAGTTAAAAGAAAAATATCATCAGGCACCATTATTTTAAAAGGTAGGTTAACGGAACAGCGGGAACACTTCTTACCATCCACAATGTTTTGCCAGTATATCTTCACATATTTATCTCTGTTGGATCGTGATTGTTCGTGGAAGAAACCTAGCGTAGCACAAAACGCGATTGCCAATAAGCATGAACAATATCCAGCCTCAACAGTCCTCATGGGCCTGATGAGGATGAGTGCGTGAGTGAGCATTATGATGACATCTCTGAGAGAGTCGCTTTTTAACGTATTTACTGTTTCTTGGAATAATATATTTAGTATTCAAAGAGTATGGTTTCGTGCGACAACCCGCTTAAACTGATCTTAATTTTGTGAAATTTCAACTGAACCTACATAAACTCTTTTTTTTAACATTGAAATTTAAGGAGAGAGAGAAAACAATAGTTTTTTTTTGTTTTCATTGTAGTCAAGCTAGTTATCAATCTTGTCATATTTTGTAACCGTCATTTCTGAAGATGTATGTTTTTGCATACGGAAAGTCACGTTAAATACACCATATGCGAAACCTATTTGTTATGTTTGTAACCACGCACTGTTTGTTTTCTCTTTCTCCTGCAATTGTACTTATCGGCCTGCTGCTCTCCTTGTCTCAAATTTGATTGAGGAACACAATGGACAGAGGTTTGCGTACATTTCAAAACGTCTCGAAATCCATCAAAAAAAAATTGAATGCGAGTGGTATATATATTCAGTTTTCTTCTATTTGGATATTCGGTAAGGCATGGTCTTTCGTATTTAAAAAATGACATCACACAAGGTTTCTCACCTATGGCGTGCATCATCTCGTGCATTATTGTCCCCACCCAATTGCAACCTTCCCCAATAGAGATGGTCTGCTTTCCAGGATCTGCGTACCTCTTTCCAATCCTGGACGAACACCTGAATATGACAAGGGAGTCTCATATGATGCGGAGGAAAAATCGAACCTGTGACTTCTTTTAAAACCTGATTGATTGATTGATTGATTGATTGATTTATTGATTTGTTGAGTGAGTGACTGAATGAAGAAGCGAGAGAGTACTCGAGTGAGCGAATGAGGGAGTGAGTGAGTGAGTGAGTGAGTGAGTGAGTGTATGAGTGGATGAGTGGATGAGTCAGCGAGTGAGTGAGTGAGTGAGTGAGTGTTTGAGTGAGAGAGGGAGTGAGTACGTGAGTAAGTGATTAAGTGAAGATTGATTGCATCACTGATTGAGTTATACAGCCAATTAAATTAAGCAATAAAATTAAAGGTGTTTTTGTTACCTGTTATGGCAAAAGAATAAATTACCGTCATTGCTTTACAAATGACAGCATGGGC
>JAHPZR010056193.1:110000-120000 GCA_019787425.1 Platygyra sinensis | reverse complement strand
TATCTATACAAAATGAAGCAATTTCATTGGTTACTGTGCCTAGCAAAGAATCGTGATTGGTCGAGAAAAATCAAACCACTGTCAAACCTGACTCGAGCGTCGCTCCTCGTGGAATGCAGAATTGAACTGCGAAATTAAAAAAATCTTGAAGAAAATGCTGGAAAATCAAGCCAGTTTATGTCATCAGAGCAGCCCTGTGAGCCAAAAAGCTTGGAGGTTGCCTTGAAAATTGCAGGAGTTGAGAAAATAGCCCCGGGAAAGTTGTGGTTGCGGTCAAGCTAGAGGCCATTTGATTCGAGTTTTGAATGAAAGGAGCGTAAATGACGGTGGAGATTTTTGTCTTCTGTGGTTGGTAATTCTCAAATCAGTTTGATATAGTGTCGGGGATACATTTTAGCTGCAATACTGTCGGCCGTGAGCTGTGGTTAGCTACATTTAGCTCGCTACTGTGCTCTGAAATGGACAGGAGCATTCGCATCGGAAGGCAAGGTTATATGTTTATTTACGATTTTAAGAGTGATGTTTTGATGTTTCATTCCTGAAATCAATCACTGTGTCAACGGTTGTTTAAAAACTGGGAAAAGTTGAATTTTTAAAATAAATTAATCCCAGAAACATTTTGTTTATTGCGTTTGTTAAATTCTAGATAAAGCAATGGTTCTCGGCTTACCAAGATCAAGTTTGTGCGTGGTTTAGTCTCGCTCGACTGCCAAGTGAGACTGCTTGAAAATTTTTTTCTGGCTTATTTTCTAAACGAAACGGCTTTATCTTTCTTCCTCTGGCTTCTCGAGCCTGTCCAGTGCCTCAGCAAGACTTTTGTACCTTATCTTTTGCCCAGTCACGTAAAACATTATCTTAATTCTCAAATCTTTCCGCCATTTTAAAACGGCAGAGGGAAAAACTTTGTAATGATGACGTCAGTCGTGCATCTGTTCTCTAATAGACCATAGGCGAGAACCAATCAAAATGGGAGAATAACCTGGGTTATTATATAATGCCTCATAGAAATCGAGAGCGAACTCTCAGGTTCAAGAACTAAGAGACGCAATTTTAACATTTTGGAAATGACTTTTACTAGGACAATATCTCGTCTGATATTGTGATATTATATATCGAGCCGTATTCTCAAAAACATGCCCGCAGTTGACTCTAAGACAGTCCCAGTGGCCTGGAGCGATCTTTCAATCCCCCTGGCTAGGAGAATAACTTAAAATGACCTCTGTTTGTTTTCGTTGTTTGGTACTGAATATAAGCTTAACTGAACAGCGTGAGGCTCAAAGAAAAATGTTAGAATGTAAGCTTATATTTGTGCACTCGTTCCTTTAAGCGGCTTTTCCTTCAAGAGTTCAATTCATGATCGAGCAAAACTGAAACCAGGGCTGACTGAAATAGTTCACCAGGGGCTAGCAACATTTGATAAAACATCCTTTACTGAAGTTCAGTGAAATTATTTTGAAACAGAAGAATTTCGTAAACAAGGCTTTACTTGAAACACAGGGAACCCATACAAGCCGTGTGCCTGTTTATGTTTGAAATATAAAGAAATGTATGGGAATATTACATCGAGTAATGACTATGTAAAAGCTCAAAATAAACGTTAACCTACCTCAGTTGTTGTGAATTGTTGTTTCTATGGCTCGAAATGGCTAATTTTGGGCGATTTGGTGGGTTTTGCGTTGACTGTTATTAAACGTTATACAAGGAGACAAGGGTGGAAAGCTCATTTTCGACCGCTTCACTGCCAAGCCGATTTCCACCCAGAAATTAGAATCGCCCGGCTTCCGAATCAAACACCAGATAAACTGAAAGGTTGACGCTTCTCCTCGTGGCATTCAATCGAAGATTCCTTCAAAATGCAAGCGCTAACTGCCGAGTATTTTCGAGAAATGGAACTTTCCAAGCGACTAGCATCTGAAATTTTGTGTGCCGAGGAGCAACCGTCACGCTGTTCGCTCCACACTGATTGGATGATGCTAAACAATCCATGAGCTTGACATAGTCATTCTTCGATGTAAGCTTACGATATTAAGACTCTTCAATATTCCCATACATGTCTTTATATTTCGAACATATACAGACAGACTGCTTGTATGGAAAATTTCTCTCACGTATACAAACAAGTCTTGCTCGCTGAAAGCATTTAAAAGGCTTTCGACGCCAAAAACAAATTTACAATAAAAGCGTGTGCTGAATTTTATTATCCCCAGAAAAATTATTGCCCGAAAAGAGCGTGTGTTGTTCAAAGGCACTCAAATTGTACATATAGTCAGCACAAAAACGCTCATAATTCTCGCGTCAAAAGAAACTGTTATCATTTCAAAAGAGTCTGAACGGATTAAGTGTTTTGTGCTATTTGCCCTTAATTCTTAGTGTTTGCTGTTAAATTGGCCATTTTTTTAAATGTTCACTTTTTCTAGTGAAAATACTGTTAAGTGTTTGAAAGGTATTTCGTGAAACCCCACTGGCTTTTAGCATTGTCAATTTTTATCTGCTCTTGAAAAATCGGTAATAAAATCACACTCGAACTTTGAGCCTGTGATCATAGACCCTTTTTATCGACTTGTATTCAACCTATATTCTGGGAGACTCCGGGACTACTGGGGTCCAATCTCGAATCAACGGCCCGCGATCGTCTGGTCAGCGGCTTAACGATGTTATTACATTAATAGCGAAGCGCGCGAAGTCTAAAAATAGAATGCAAATCACTGAATTCCCCCCGAGACTCAGTGGACATAAGCTTGTTCTGAGCGAAATACAGGGAATTTAAGCGAAATTTTTGTTTCACAAGTGTTTTAGGAACACCGGCTTTTGCTCTTAAAGAAATCTTCAAAATCATCCACCATTCCAGTTTGTTTGTCTGAGTCTTGTCTGAGTCACTGACGTCACTCGCGCGCTTCGCTATTAGAGTGGATTACAAGGATTTTTCTCCCTGAAAAAAATCGAATCTGTAAACTGCAACGGCAAAATAAAGACGAAAATTGTGGATTTGTTCTGAGTAATCTTCGGCAGTCTTATATATTTTCGTCGGGCATGATTCTTCAGAAATCTTGAAATAATCGGAAATCGTTGGAAAATGGCCAAAAACGTCGTGATATATCAAACATAGTATATTGGTATTTTAGGATCCCATTTCGTTTCTTTCTGAAAAAAAATACGGTAACAGTGAATCTTTTAGTGCTTCGTGTCCGTTACAGAGCCAAAAAAATATGTGTTTAGTGTGATCGAGTTACCCCCATTCAGACCCTCTTTCAAAAAAAGTCATTTTAAAATCTCGCCTGCTCTATGACCTCGATGGACAGCCTATTAAAAATCAGAAACTAATATAAGAAACAGTTGTCGGTCGTTTCGATACAAGTACAAGTCGACCGATACATATCTAAATGCGACTCGAGTCAGTTGGGTACAAAACTTTAAGATATCCCGCGGCAATCTGAAATTATTATATAATTTGCACCTCTACAATTGCTAAGCGATAATACTGAAACACTGAAACCCTCCAAAAGACGTTTTGTGGCACCAAAAATGACAAGAACCGATAAAGCAGGATCGCAAGTGGACAGCTGATTCGACTTCGGTCTAATTTCATTTAGTTGATATAGAAATTGAAATATCATAACTACATAATTCTTTATAAAATAACTGAGCCACTACGCGCGCTCTCATTGGTCGATGGGTGTGTTTAGATGAGCGTACACGATTGTTCCGTTTCAGATTTGCGCGTATATTTAAGATTTTTTTTTTTTTATAAAAGCAATGGAGCACTTTTTCCGTGTTTACCGAGCCTCATCTTAACACTCGGAGTGTTGGGAGAATTCTAGAGTTATCCAAACCCTCGATCGCGTCTCGGGCTTGCATAACTGTCTCGAATTGTCGCAATCCTCCTCGTGTTTAGATGAGGCTATGTAGACACCGAAAAAAGTGCTCTATTGCTTAATTGTTATTTTGTGCCTTCAAAAGTAGTTTAAAGAAATCAATATTTAACAAATTTCTTTACTTGAACCCTTAGTCAGTCTCCGTGGAGAAAATACACCAAGGCTTTCATTGCCTTATCCTAGGACATAGCAAAAACATTCAACAGGCAAGAGAAAAAGACACATACTCATCCACGAAGGAATACTGTAGGGTATAACACGACTGGTCCACAGTCTCTTGCGCCACCTTAGACCATTTCTTGAGTTAGTGCCATGTCTTATCTCTTCCTCTAACTCCGGATCAGGTACAATGTCGCCTTCAAAAAACTTCGAAATGTTTGCTAGCAGAGAAAACGAAGTAGATAGTAAAATTAATAACCAAAGAAACAACAAAAAGTGAACGGAACATCTTTGGTTATACCTGCTTCGAAATCTAATTAGTTGTGTCAATTAGATGGTGACTCCTGACATCGAAACGGTTCAAAAACCATACCCTTTTGATCCGAATATACTGGCCTCATAGCTCATATAAGGGAGTACCCCCCCCCCCTTTCCTAGGACGTAACTACCACTACACGAGAAAACAATTGTTCTCCAGCAGCAGTTATGCTGGCTCGGAAATCCAAGGGCATCTCTGTAATTTACCCTTAACCCTCAAAGTGGTTTTCATGTGCTGGTTGGCAGTCTAAAAATATTTCGATTTCTTCCTTAACGGAACTGTAAATAGGTAAAAATTTATCGCCCTTCTGCACTGTCTTGTGATGTTTTTTTCCTAGGGTAAACCTATACATAAAGTTATGAAAACCGGGTCGGCAAACGTTAACTTTTTGTGTAACATTTCACAACTTGCCCTATCTAATATTAGCTTGTTTACTGTGTTGTTCATGGCTGATGCCGTTTTTTGTTGCTTGCTTTCTGGTTAGGGATTTGTGTAGAAGTTGATGTAGACATAGTTGCCACGTTGGTATTATTTTCGTGACACAATAGGTTACAATAGCAACACTATGACCTGCTAAAAACACCCTTAATTTTAGCTTTAAGCGATTATAACTCAAAAACGGCACGGCACGGTGGTTAGTTTAAAAAAGCCTTAAAATCTATGTTTTGCTCCGTTTTTCTGGACTCCGTATCATACGAATCTTGAGCAGATGTTGAAGAAAGAACGCCAAAATATTCGTCAAACTGGACACTGAATGTTGGAAACTTCTTGTAAAGAAGGTCTTCAGCCTGATCGAAGGAGCTCGTTATCATTATTCAGAGACTGTAATTAATTAAAATCGTCAATTGTCTTGAAAAAGAAAAGACAACAACAACAAAGTTTCGACCTGAAGTTGCAAAATTCGCAACACAGTGGCTTTTTGTCATTCAATATCCTAAAATTTTTTTGATAACATCAAACTAACCTTGAAATCTGATTGGTTGTTTTGTTTTACTGTCCCATTCTCATTGGCTGAAGAAAAGGTGCGATTAAGAGCAAAAATAGTGCGATTCGTGTATAAATCGCACCCTTGAGAGCCAATCAGATTGCAAGGATAACCAGTGATTTCAAAATGGATTTAATAAAGGCTTTTAATCGGCCTTTGGACGAATTTTATTGTTTTTAATTGCCAAATAGTAGAATGAGTCCTTATCTTTGCTATACCTGTTTTCAAAAATTCAGGCGTACTTAAATTATTAATTGTGTCTGCGACCAGGATGATTTTGACAGGAAATTTACTGGGAGTAGAACTCTGACAGACATGCTTCCTCGTACATTTTTGCTGATCGGAAAAGTTGAAAAAAAAAATTTCCAGATTTCAAGTAGCTTTTTTTCGGCTCTCGGGGTTGCAATTTATATTCAGAGTTCTTTTCTATTTAGCTGAAACCTCCTTACCTTTGTTTGCTTCCTGTATTCCATGAAAGGCGTTTCTACCCAGGCTGCTGTTACTGATATCACCCAGACTGCTGCTTCCGTTATCACCCAGGCTGCTATTAGAGATTTCACCCAGGCTGCTGCTTCCGTTATCACCCAAGCTGCTGTTAGAGATATCACTCAGGCTGCTGTTCTCAGCCGTTTGTCTTTTCTTTCTTAGATGGGCCATGTTGACGGCTAAGATGCGGCCATGGACAATTCCGGGCTCTAGAATCAATGTTATCAATGTTGTCATTTTATCACACCTTCTGCTGTGTGCAAATGAAGTTAAACTGCTCCCCTCGAGACTGAGTTTTGAGTAAATGCACGTATAGTCGACACGAAGGTTGGAACTGAGAAACTCTGTACTGTGTGTCTTTACGAGTTGAATTTGAATTTTGTTGCTGTTTGCAGGTTTTAGTCGGGAGACTGCATAATGATTTTTTTTTTGTAAAAGTGTTTTTCATTAGGTTCACTCCACATTCAACTGCGCCGGTGTTTTTTGTAGTTTGGCTAAACAGTAACTTCTGAGGAAAAATATTATAGACTCTTCACCGACTCGTACGCGAAAGAAAAAGCGAGCAAAGCAAGTACGAAGCATGTGGGGGGGGGGGGGGGGGGGGGGGGGTTTGTAATAGTAGATGTCGGGGTTAAATATGTCATGTACCGAGAGTTAAGTCTTCCGTTTTGCGCTGGCGTCCAGTTCTCTCGGGATTCTATCCGCGCATTTTAATGACCGAATTAAGGCCTACAATTGCACGTAAAATTGAGAAAATGGAAGGCTGTGAACAGTCTAGATGTATGCTGAAGCATGACTAACGTTACTTGGTTAAGTTTTACACCATACGTTGCAACAGGATGGTAAAGGTACCAGAAAGTGCAAGGACTGCATGTGAAACAAGCATGCCTTCAACTCTCTATTGAACCAGGAGCCTGAACCAAAGGTGACAAATCCAATTAACTTTCAATGTTTTGAATATTTAGGTGTTGATCTTAAGTCTTAATTGTTCTATTAGAATTTTTTCTTTAAAAGGATAGAAATACAGTTAAGTGGCAAAGTCGAGTGTCAGCATATTATTTATATGAATCCTAGTTTATTGCAACACGAGGACATTATTATGGAGATGACCGTAACGAGTGGTATGACTGTAATTGACGTAATTTCTTTCAGCACAATTTGGCAATGAAGACAGCCACGGGGTCGATCGACATGAGTCCGACCGGTTAAGTTTTCAGTCATAGTTTGGTAATTATCCCAAGACATCTTTTCAATGATATATTTATACTAAAAACGGTTAATTCAAATTTCACCGGAAAAATTGGGCTGAAGTTCCCAGGACGTGAACCAAATGCTGCAAGGCGAGGGTCACGTTTCGCGCAATCAAACTCTATCGTTATGTAATAGTAGATGTCGAGGGTAAATATATCACGCTAAACGGGTATAAATACCGCATAAATTTCGCATAAATATCGCGTCGCGAGCTTAATTGGGCCGCCTGTACTTGAACGTTTTAAAAATTGATCTGGCTAAAGTATAAGCAAAACCGTAAGCCTTCGACCTCTGCGTGGAAAAGCCTAGTTTTGCGGTAGCTGTCGCAGCAGCGCTAAGACCCCACCTCCGACAAAACCTTCTGCACTGAATTTCTTGATCAAAATTTACTCCATCCCTGAACGAACGGACTTATTGCTTTCTTGAACTCTCTTTCTCTGCTGTTAACTATTTCTGACCTTGTGCACAACATCTCGTGTCCGATTACCTGTTACCAAGTTGTCAAAAGCTTCTAATTATTAAAATCACCCTTACTATAGAAGACTGGTTGTAATTTTAAGTATAATAACGGTGGACTTTCCAACAGTTGAATAGATCTAGAAGAGCGCCAGCTAGATTTTGTCTCGGTAGGAAAAACGTTTCTCAAGAGCCCTCGAGACTAAGCTCGGACAGACTAAGTTGGTGTACACCCGTAACAATTTAAATTAGACTTGCCTGCATGTTCAGCCGTAGGAGCATGCCATTCAACGACAGGCTTTGTGTAGCATAGAAGAAAATGAGAACCAAATATTACAAGAAAAGAAAGGAGAGTAGTCATCATGAGTTCTCGGCAGCAAAATGAAGCTGCCTTCTACGTGCCTGCTGATATAAGCCCTCCGTCAGTTCAATTCTCCTATTTCAAGAAAATCATTTACAAACGGTTCATAGGCCCCCGTTAGCTACCTACGCAGACATTCTTTTGTCTTGTCACGTTCTTCTGTGACGTATGAAAAACAAAACCTTAGGGGAGGGTATTTGTACATCGGTGACATCGACAAGCCTATTAGCAGTAGAGATTAATGGATACATTTTCTGGAGCAGATGTTTGGGGGTAAATTATCCCATGAACTGTTCCTCGATGACGAAAAAACAGAAAGGAAGAAAATAAGAGACTGTCAGCTGTCAGCTGTCACCTGTCAGTAGTGTTGTTATATTGGGCAGATAGATATCGGCGAAGTAAGCAGTGCTAGAGACTGCCTGGCATCTTCATTTTTGATCTTTTTTTCCTTTTAAAAATCAAACAACGAGCCGATTTGTGCGAAGAGTATCACTTGATAATATATTTTAATTTGTAAAGGTCATTACGTTACAGCATTTAGCGTGCATGTATCTAGGAAACAAGCAGAGGCGTATAAATGCCACAATGCGAGACGAACATGCTAGGAACTAAATAAACTGCAGAGCCGTGAACGAAGATCTTGCTTGATTGATCGTTGGATCTCAGAGGAGATCTAATTTTAGCCAAACGTGATAAACAAAACGATGAGAAGTCTATAGCTACTGCAAAGTAGGCGCAACATGATAGATTTAAAACAATAGTTCGACTGGCCAGGCCAGCCTTGTTGATTATATGTAGTAACATCCAAACCTGAATTCTTAAGCTTTAGATGTTACTAAATATAGAAATGAAATTACATTATCATATGTTGGTGGAATTCGTAACATATATTACGAAACCAAAAGGATTGGCGGAAATGACGAACAAAACAGACTACGGTAATTAAACGGGTCTTACGTAGGCTACTAGTCAGTTTATGATTCGTGGGGTTTCAAAGTCCCCGCTAAATCTCTTAAAATGGACGCTCGGGCTTTTCTGATTGAATCAGGTGAGGAGCGCATAAGTTCAAGTGGGATGAGTTGCATGTCAGTGTAGCAATGATTAGAACGAGAAAGAGAATATTCGGCAGCAGTGGCGAGTTTGAAGACAGTGCATCCCGTGGGGCGGGAGGGGTGGGGTACTCCATTATATGGGCTATATAGGTATGTGCGGCCCCAAAGGGTATGGTTTTCCAGCCGTTTTGGTCATAAAAGGGTGTCATAAATAGGGTGTCAGACAGCTAGGTTATATAATGTGTGAAGTGATGTGACGGGTTGCAATTGTGGAGAAGAAAATTTATTGTGTAAGACCGTTAAGAATGTAAAGACAAGTTACTTAATTTTGTTCACAGCGGAATTAGCCAGGTCACGGGTAAATTAAACTAGTGTTGTAAGGAGCAGCAATGGTGGATAGTGTAGCTTTAGCTGAGTTTTGCGGAAGGTTAGAAGGGCAATGCAATCAACCAAAACTATCGTAATATTTAATATCTGCCACGTAACACAAGAAACGTTGTCACGGTTCACTGGGTTTGGTGCAGAATAAGGCTATTTCCGAAACAAGCCTGTAAAAGCACTGAAATCAAGAGTTAGCTGTCAAAACTTTGGTTGATTGCCCAGAACAAAACAGAAACTTGCAATATGTGCTTGTTTAAAAGTTAAATCTTGTTTTGTAAAAGAGCAGGAACTGTTGGCGTCAATGCTATCAAAACCTCAAAAGGGTGTGCCTGGCTTGCAACCATTTTGACTAAAACCTTCAAGTTTATTCCCCTTCGCGGACACAGTTGATCTTTTTTCGCCATATTTAGACAAACGTTTTGGTCCCTTAATGGGAGTGTGGCGGTTAGTATGTAAAGCGCTAGGGCGAGAAATATTTATAGCAGCTTGTTTGAGTTGTAAGTCAAGGAAATTGTTACAATCTCTTCGTGCAAGGAGATATGTTTTAAATCTATTAAGGTGAAGTGTGAATATAGCGTCAGTAGAAACAAATAAGGAGGGCAACCTTAAGTAAGAATGTGAAATAGAAGGTATGCGAAAAGAGCACTTCTTTGTCAAAGTGGCGTACAAAACGGTATA
>JAHPZR010056193.1:102500-105000 GCA_019787425.1 Platygyra sinensis | reverse complement strand
TTTTTTACGCGGCAGTGTCGCTGGCCCTGCACACAACCCTCCTCCTTTCGCATCCTGGGCTCGGAACCAGGCAATGGCGATGTTTCCTTGGGTGAAAACGATAAATTGCTTTGGGCAAACGATAAATCGGTCGGTGCGAACGATAAATCGCAAGCTATTTCCTCGGCCGCAATTCAAACCAAGAGGATATGGGTTTTTTTTCCATACCATTCTGTTTCTTGGATTAAGATACGAGCATAATTTAAATGTACATGACATTCTGAAAAACAAATTTTTAAGGTGCAGCTTTTTCAATTTACCTCCGCAAACGTCGCAGCTTCTCTTGCAGTTTTGCTTCATCCAAACCTCGTTGGTATTGCACTCTCCTTTAGCCGCCCAGATGTGGCAGGTGTAAAAGTCATCTTGACAGCCTGATAATCGATGAACGATTTTGAACTAGTTATTAAATCATGAACTGACTGTCTCGTTGCAATTCAACGTACATTATGACAAAGACAGTGTTTGGATATCTGATCTCAGCTTATTAATTTTTTTAGTTCTGATAGAGAAGCTACATAATAAGACGCTCAAGACAGTGTTTGCTCCCTTTTCCCAACACCTCAAAACAAGGGTGTAGCCAGGGGGGGGGGGGGGGGTCTTGGGGTGCCCGTCACCTCCCCTTTGTAAGCCTTTTTGTAAGCAAACAACCTACAATACTCAGGTGACAATCTGATGAGTACCCTCTGTATGAGTCAGTGTGACCCCCACCCCCCATCCCTCTTCCCTTGAAAAATTCTGGCTACGCCCACACCTCAAAGGTTTTCAAAAAATACTCTGTATATGCGTCGTTGTCTCTTCGCGGTGTTGGAAAAAGGCTCATTTCGTCTAACTGTCTGCCTGTCTGTCTAGATGAATGTATGTATGTTTGTATGTATGTATGGGATTGATTGTCTCTGTCAGACGGTTTCTCTGTTCCTATCTCTATCTGTTTGCTCGTTTATTAGTTGCTTTCTTCTCTGCCAAATTTTCGGTTTTCCAGCTACGTCATTGGTTCTACCTAAAGAAAATAACATAGAAATTAAAAGCAAGGTATCACTTACTGCATAACCCCGGGTCGATGTATACATCGTCAATGGCAATATCTGAGTATCCATTTTGACCAATTTTCCCTTGTATTGTGAGCTATGAACAAATATTTGACAAATACCATATGTCATTGTAAAGTAAATTTAGGCCGGATAACGCAAAGCTTACTTGAAAAACATATTGGAAGGCAGGAAAAAAAGAAACGTTAGTTTCGAAACATTATATATATTAATACCTGAATATCTTAATAAAGAAACAGCCATTTAGTAACCTCAATGATATCATGGATTCGTGCAGAATATTAGTAATCTAAAAAATTGTTCTTCGATGTAATTTTTACGCAGTTCAATATTGATCATTCAAAATTTGTTTATATTTAGAGGACCTCCGTCACTGTATTTTGGCCATGCACATACGGAATTACCTTGAAAACAAAGGAATAGAAAACTAAAAGACATACAGTTAAACCATAAAAGAACATGTCTGCGTAGTTCGGAGAAGATTAACACGGAGTGTAAACGTGTTTTTGTCAGGTCTAGCAACAGCCATTCGATTATGAGATTTTTTAATCCTAGATATATGAAATACTAAATAGGTAATTAAGTATATGAAAGAAACATTTAACAAATCATCTTTTGGTTCTTATATTTAAAACAAGTTATAGAGTTAGGAAGTCAAGAATACCCTATATGAAACGCCCAGAGGGGCATCAATGTTCCCGGTCCCCTTCTTCCAATCCATGCCTTGGTTCCCGCTTTTGACGAAAATAAACCAACTTTTGCCATTTGATAATTCCATTTTGATTGCGAGGCTACCCATTGTTTTACCATACATGGTGTAGTAAAACTTCAGACACTGTCCTCCGCTCTTCGCAGCGATCCACGGACTCACTAGGTCTGCTGTTTGACCAGCTGTGGTTCCCGACGATTCCACGTAGAGGTAGAGGCCTGAGGGAAAAGAAAGAAATCACCGAAAGTAGAAGTCATTAAGCCCTTTTCAGTTGTTTTTTTTTGTCCCTGTGTCAAAACGAGTCTCTGTGCAAAACCATTCATATGAAACGAATTCCGACTTTCACTTTCATGCAAATAAAACTTATAGTTTCATATAAAAGGTCTGGCACGAGTTCTTTGTTTTAAAACTGCAGAGGCACAGAGTAATCGGAAAATTAATAGACCACTGATTTACAATTGTTTTCTAAATGGCCAGGCCTTTGAATATCCTTGGACGCTGGTAGTGACCTTGCTTTGATAATTGTCGACCTCACTTTGTTTGTTGTGTAAATCAAGTGTTCTAATGCTAATTAGTTTCCATGTAAATAAGAAAAGTAGAGAGGCTTGCATCAAAGCAAGTTCAACTTCGACCTGGCTTGCCTCTATAGGCCGGGTAACTAGGCACAACACTGTAAAGTGGTGTTTGGCATGCAAGCAAAAATATT
>JAHPZR010056193.1:92500-97500 GCA_019787425.1 Platygyra sinensis | reverse complement strand
AAAGTCCCGTTTACACAGGCAATTTTTGTCGCGGCAATTCGATGCAATTTTTATCGCGCTCAAGTTGCAACGAGTTTCATACATGTTCGAAACCCCTGCGATATCGCGGCAAGAAATCGCACCGAAAATTTCACCTGGTTTCCACGTGCGATTTTGGAGTTACAACGTAAGCGCGACAAAAGTTGCATTGAATTGCCGCGACAAATATCGCCTGTGTAAACGTGCCTTAAAGCGAAGAAAATATTTACGCCCCTCCCCCACCCCTGGATGGGCTGCGCTTCCTCCTCACGAGTACTTCTAGCATTAAATTCGCCGGTACTTATTTACTCACCTGGATGGAGAGAGGCCCTGTGAGACTTAAAGTCTCTTGCTCAAGAATTCAAAGAAATGTCGGCGTCCAGGGCTCAAGTCTGGAGCGCTTGATATGAAGTCAAGCACACTAACTACGAGGCCACCATGCATCCCAGGAGTGCATAATTATGCTAACAACGCTGTGCGTATAAAGCATTTTGTTTGCTTTATTTCGTACTTCATGGTTGTAACTTCTCAGCAGTAGTAATCGCTGATTAAGTTTATTTTGTTCTTACCCAATGCATGCATCATCTCGTGAAGGATTGTCCCCACATTGTTACAACCGTTTCCGATGGAGATATACTGTCTCCCAAGCTCGGCATATTTCTTTCCCACCTTAGATGAACATCTGTGCACAAGAGACAGTCAGGCTGAGACACTGAGAAGGTCTAGCTAATAGCTAATCACTTTATTTTGTACCACGCATCAGAGTACTCACGCACAGGGAAGTAAAAACGAAACATAAAAAAGTGCATAGTTTTGAAACTGACTCAGATGTAGCCAGAACTTAACACTGTCAAATCACTGTCACACAACGAAAATGAGTCGTTTCGATGACGCCCCTGAAACTTCAAGTTTTGTGTTGTCAATTTTTCCGTCGTATTGTGGACAGGGCCTTAGCTTCAGATCCATCTGCTTAATATTTAAAGTGCCTATGAAGTAAAAAATAATTGCTTCTTATTTGAAAGGCCTTTCAAAGTATAGAAGAATGGCGTTTTTCATTTTAGTATATATATTTTTTCGTTTTCGAGATATTTACGTTTTTGTGAGTTAAGTGATGACGTCATGGGTGGTTTCAATAAAGCAGTACAACACTCAGTCAAGAATATCTCTAGAAATATTAAAGCAGTGTTCTTCAAACTTCGCATCAGGACTGTACATTACGAAAGAAGCAAAATGACACCTGTTGTGCCGTTGCCATGACAACAGTTATGCCGCTGGTCCTGTGTTAATTCTATCTGTCATCAGTCCTACGTCACTACGGAGTACCATGAGAAGCACGCGCGCTAGCTTATTGAGCCATTGTACGCTCGCTTTTCTGAGCCAACCCAACGGAGACCAAGTGTCGTGAGTACTTTACTTCTGAAAAGCAACCACTAACTGTTGATTCTTAATTTTCTTTTCCCTTTAGTAGTTACATTATGTCAGCCGAAAACGGTGAACCTGGCGTTAGCCACCTAACTGGTGCCTCAAACAGCCAACCTGGCAATAATTCTCAACCTGAGATTGTTCGCCCTGCTGAAGCAGGTCTATCTAGCCAACCTGGCGAAAGCCTCGCGAAAACGCTTTCAGATATCAACGTGAATATGGGCACCATGGCCTCTTTATTACAAACGATTGTGGCACGCCAAGACCCAAAGCCGCAAAAGAAACGGCGCCATAGCTTCCACGACCTTTCAAGCGCCGACTCCGAGTCCGAAGCCACCGACCACGAGGCGGCTAGCAAACGAAGGCGCGAGGAAGACGAATTAAGTATCTCGCCCTCGGATGAAGACATCACTGAATTCCTTAAGGAATCAAACTCCAAAGAGGTCGAGGTGGCAGCTAAAACAGCTGAGCCTAACGAAGAAGTCGAGCTTCTCAAATCTCTCGAGGCTGACTTCACTGACGATGAACTTTTTGGCGCCAAAATAAACCAACGCTTGGCCAACATAGCGTCTAAACGGTGGGGCATTACCCTTCCCAACGACAAACTGAAAGCACTGCTAGCTAAACACGCTAGACCAGAAAATTGCCCCGACATCACCACGGTAAGAGTCAACCCAGAAATCTGGGAACAAATGAATAATTTTAGGCGCAAAGCCGACCTGAGAGTCAGTAACATCCAACAAGCCTTACAGAAGGCCACTTTCGGAATGCTAAAGGTATGTGATAAATTAGTGGATCAGCAACCGAGCACAGATAAGGAAACACTGGCCGCTAACATCGACGCCATTGTCCTATTAGGACACGCTGTCGGGGAGCTCTCCCGCTTACGCCGAGAGCAGATTAAACCGGCCCTTAAAGCCGAATTTCATTCGCTTTGCTCCCAGGCAAATGAGTCGACCAGTCGGTCTGACCTTCTTTTTGGGGCAGACCTAGCAAAACAAGTACGTGACGCCAAAGATACTAACAAAATTGGGAAAGACATAGGCGTAGGCAAAACTGGCGCGACACGCTTCTCGCGCCCATACAATTCACATCATGATAAGCGCAGGCCTCAAAAGAACTATGGAAAACACTACAGGCCTGGAGAGAGCAAACCGCCTTTTTTAGGGAAGGGCCAGAAAAAACCCACCTTCCCCAAAAACCGAAGCGAGAGGACATAATACATTCTTTGGAAAACATTAAAAAATCGGTAAGTAACTTCCCATCTTTGGTACGTGACCTTAAGGAATATTTGGAGCATAGATGCACTTATTTTCGAGCTGGTTGCATAACCAAGTCCATTAGCAACTGGCAGATGATTACCTCTGATAAGGAAATTTTGACGTCTGTCAGAGGGGCAACAATTGAGTTTGACACCCGACCGCATAACACTACACGCCCACAATCTGTTTTCTCTGTTGAAGAAAGTGCCATTATTGACAGTGAAATTGCAAAACTGCTGTCTAAAAACATTATTGAAACAACTGATCATACTCCTTATGAGGTGATCTCCAGCATCTTCATTAGACCGAAGAAAGATGGAGGTCACAGACTAATTCTAAACCTCAAGGGACTTAACCAATTTGTCACTTATCACCATTTTAAAATGGAAACACTTCAGTCAATAGTACGATTAGTTGAAAAGAATTGCTACATGGCCTCGCTTGACCTCAAGGATGCTTATTACACGGTTAGTGTGAGCCCCTCGCACAGGAAATACCTACGTTTCATATGGAAAAATGTTCTGTATCAGTTCACGTGCCTGCCTAACGGGTTATCCTCTTGCCCCAGGAAATTCACAAAATTGCTCAAACCGCCCCTTACCGAGTTACACAAAAAGGGACATATATCCTCTAGTTACATTGATGACCTCTATCTCCAAGGGAGAACATACGATCTTTGTGTCTCCAACGTGATTGACACTTTTATTCAATTTGATTCTTTGGGGTTTACAATCCATCCCGACAAGTCTGTATTTATTCCATCCCAACGTCTGGTCCTATTAGGCTTTATTATCGACTCGGTCGCCATGACTATCACACTGACCCCTGAAAAAGCCTTAAAAGTTAAAGAAGCTTGTGGCACTCTTCTGGCACAAGGCCTTCCGACAATACGACAAGTAGCCTGCGTAATAGGAAAAATTATCTCATCTTTCCCTGGGGTCATGTATGGACAACTTTATTATAGAGCTCTTGAGCATACCAAAACCTTAGCCCTCAAAACCGCCAAAGGCGATTTTGACAGTCAGATGACCTTAACCGAAGATTGCAAAAAGGAACTCCAGTGGTGGGTGGACAATATCGTGAGTTCCCATAACGCCATAACCCATGGACAGCCCTCAAACACCCTCACCACCGACGCATCTCAGAATGGTTGGGGGGCAGTTTACAATGACACAAGCACTGGGGGGTTTTGGTCCGATGAGGAAAAATCATATCACATAAACTACCTCGAATTATTAGCAGTGTTCATGGGCCTACAAACCTTTTTTAAAACACATTACAACACCCACCTTCGAATCATGTCTGATAACACGACTGCAATAGCAGTCCTGAACCATATGGGGACTAGCCATTCAGATCCTTGCAACCGCCTAGGGAAAGAAATTTGGGAATGGTGCATCGACCGTAACATATGGCTCAGTGCTGCTCACATCCCCGGGGTTCACAATATCAAGGCTGATCTCGAATCGAGACGAACCAATGATAACACGGAATGGATGCTTGATAGGGCCCTCCTAAACAATGCACTGTCGCAACTAAGCTTGCGCCCGAATATAGACCTTTTCGCATCACGACTAAATAATCAATTTCCTCAATATGTATCGTTTAAGCCTGACCCAGGCGCAGTCGCCGTTGATGCGTTTTCACTCAACTTACGCCATCTTAAATTCTATGCTTTTCCCCCATTCAGTGTTATCAACGCATTTCTTCAGCGAGTGCGGGAAGACCAAGCATCGGGAATCCTGATCATGCCCAACTGGCCGACACAAGCTTGGTTTCCCCAAGCCATGCAGATGTGCGTAGAGCCACCGATAACCCTCCATCCAGCCAAACACCTCCTCCAACTACCCGGGAAACCCGAGAAACTACATCCACTTCACAGAACTCTAACACTGCTAGTATGCCACTTGTCCGGGAGCAACTGCAAAAGTTAGGTTTATCCCCTGATACCATTGACATCCTCATGGCCTCTTGGAGAAAATCCACTGGGAAACAGTACACAACCTACCTCTCTCGATGGGTAACTTATTGTAAAAAACAACTGGATGTCACCCATGCCACCATTAACGACGGCCTGGATTTTCTCACTTTACTTTACAAAAAGGGGGTGGGTTACAGTGCTATCAACACTGCTCGATCTGCCTTGTCCTCGGTTATTACACCAGCGGATAAAACGACTTTTGGAGAACATCCCCTGGTAACCCGGTTCCTCAAAGGAACCTTTGAACTTAGACCATCTCTACCCAGATACTCCACCATATGGGATGTTGGCATTGTTCTTACATATCTCCGATCATT
>JAHPZR010056193.1:62500-85000 GCA_019787425.1 Platygyra sinensis | reverse complement strand
GGTTAGCAAGATATTTATTATATCTCTATTGTTTTCCTGACTGGTTCGGGAACGATTTTCTTTCCATGAGGAAAGGCTCCAAATTTCTGAAGCACGTCAAAAGCAAAATGAGTCAATTTGAAATCGTTTTTAAGCCGTGACTACGTTTATTAATACACAATTTCTAGTAAAAGAGAGTTTTAAACTCTTACTTGCGCTCTGAGTTTGCTAACAACCTAACAACCTTTGGCGATAAATCTTGCTAACAACCTTTGGCGATAAATCACGAAACAGTTTGGCAACAAAAACAACTTTAACTTTTAGCCGGCCGTGCAGAAGAGAACAGAGTATTGGCCAATCACAGCGCGCGTACTAACCGGGAGATAGAATAAAGAAATCTTATTTAACGTTTTGTTGCGTAGTACCGCTTAGTATTTTAAAGAATTGTGCCGTATATCGAAGAGCGCGCATGGGCGTAGCCAGGATTTTTCAAAGGGGGGGGGGGGGGTCACACTGACTCATACAGAGGGTACTCATCAGATTGTCACCTGAATATTGTAGGTTGTTTGCTTACAAAAAGGCTTACAAAGGGGGGGTCACGGGCACCCCAGGACCCCCCCTGGCTACGCCCTTGGCGCGTAGGGCGAGTCAAAATACAGGAAAAAAAAATCATCGAGTAAGTATTCTCAGCGATACTACATAACAAAACGTCCAATAAGAGATTTATTATCCAACACGCCAAATTGGTATGTCCGTGCGGGCGAATTTCGCGGATATTTATATTTGGGCGTGACAGAAGTTTGCGAAGCGGAACGGAATTGGCGCGGGAAATCCAGCTAACTGATAGGGGTCGAAACTTAAGTTTCTGGCTCGAGCTTTCCTCCGTTAAGTTTTCTGATTTTGATAAAAAAAAAATGAGAAAGGATATTTTTCAGTTTCTCGGTAGGAATATCCTCCTTTGGCCTTCTCTCATTTATGGAATTGTACCAGCAAGTCAGCAAGTCCAAACATTAAAGTCAGTTTTCGTTTTCTTTGTTTTGTTGCTGTTTCTGTTTTCTTCTATTAATGATGAAATTTTACTGTCGTCTAACTGCTTTTCTTCGTTCATTTATCTTAAAAACCTGGATCAATATTCGCCAGCTACTCAGACTCTTCGTCGTCAGAAAAAATTAATTTAAATTGTCCGCCATTGTTTTCGTAACTTTAATCCTATTCGACCCTTGCGCGTTGCGAGAAAACCTGTCTAACCGGTCCTGTGGAGGATAAATACCGAGTGATATATGTACTCGTTTTGGGCGTTATTGGTACTCTACGAAGTGCAGTTGGATAATAAGGAGTGTTATTTTTTTTTCTTTGCTCTGTATTTTGTACCCAAGGTTGGACCGTTTTCCTTATATTTTGCATTCTCATACCAAGGTTCTTTTTTTTTTCCGTCCTGCGGTTCAATCGTTTTCCCGTTTATTTTTGCGCAAGGCATATTACGTATGACACTTATCCGAAGTTTTCAATTTTGTATCGAGTCAATGCGAAATTTGACACTCTTTTTTTCGGTAACGTTTAACCTCCAAGAAATTTTATTGCATAGGTCATTGCTCACTTTGGGAACGAACGAAAAAAATAATGACGTGATTCCTATCTTGAAGAAGTTGGCTAGCAGTTATTGGGAAACATAGCTTCTCGCCTTTTTATGATCCTCGGTAACGGTTCCACAGGCCACTGCAAGATGTGATTTCCTACCTTGTTCTTGAAGGAGCTACAACACGTTTTGCGCCGCTTTAAAAGTTTAGCCCAGGTTTTTCAATTCGTCGTATGTTTGTTCTTTCATTTTTTGTGCTTGGCCAAAACAACTCAAAATATGTACAGAGAATGAATTCCTTTCGGTTTTTTAAAGTGGCGAATTGCTAGGAAAAGAAAAGTATGGATATAGTTTTACTGAAGTCTTTGCTCATAAATCTTAAGTAACTTCGCGTTATTTGCGGGCTTTAGCTATAGCGAAAGGTATGTTTTGATCAGAATTTATCAACTGCGATTTGTAGCGTGAATTAGGATCGATTTATTCGTGAATAACAGGAAGCCAAGGTGGTAACGAGTCAAATTATTTTACTGAACTACAGTGAAACCATTATCAAGCAGACACCCTTGGGACCCTCATTAGTGTCCACTTGATATAGGGCGTCCACTCTAAGCAGGTTCTAACATATACAGCAATGGCTAATTATTAACCCTTTTTTAACTCAGTGAAACAGTGTATCATCAAAGACTACGCATAGCACAATATTAAACAATGTTAAAAGGAGTCTGAGCTGAGCTTTTAGAAGTTGAAAGCCCTTGAAGTGTCTGCTTATTGCAGATTTTGTGCAACAAAATGATTGGTGTCCGTGTCGGCATAACAAAGGGTCCGCTGAATGCAGGTTTTTACAGAAAACGTAGGAGGAAAATTTTGGAAATCAAGCTGACGTCAAAGGCTGTCTTCTTAATATAGGTTTGCTTAATACATGTTTTACTTTAAACACTAAACAAGAGATGAACGTGCTTATCACCTTTGTTAGCTATTTTCTCTATTTCTCTGTCAACTTTGTACGCTTTATTTCTTCCTTCTGCAAACAAATCCAAGTATGGCAAATAATTAATATTATCAAGTCATTATTAAAATACCGTTTGTAGGGCTGATAACCCTACTTATAATCCATCAAATCTTTTCATTCGCGCGCGATTGGTCTAAACGCGTCACGTGACCAAATATCCCCCAGCTAAAACTGGGGGATATCCGAGAATATACCCCAATTTTCAAAACTGTGCGCGTTGCGTAAAAAGATTTGAAGGATAATAAACACGATAGTCTCCATTTGGGGCGAAACTATGCTCGGGTATTTTTCCTTGGACATTATCTTAAAATGAATAGGGTGCTGGACGAGGAACTCAAGAATTTATCAGTTGATGGTTGGAATAGTAAATCTAAGTAAACTAGAGGGAGTTTTGAATTCGTCTGCCATTTCAAAAGTTCTGTGCCGTAAACTCAGGGGCACCCAACGACAATTTTCGGAAATATATCTGTTCGGAAGACGATTTGAGATCTAGAATTTTCGGAACATTTTTTGTAAAATTCCTTGCTTGCCTGCTTCTCCTAAGATTTTCGAACATCTAAAATATGGTATAATTGCCTATTTTTAACGGATTTTTACCCTAAAAAGGTCAACTATAATTTTCGGGAGCCTTTTTTCTGGCTGAAATTTTCGAAAAGGTAAGTTTTGATCCCTGTAATTTTCGGATCACTAGACTTTCAGCTAGGAAATCCGAACAGATGAAAAATTTTTAGGGGATAAAAATATGCCTATATCTACCGTTTAAATACCAAAATACTTTCAACAATGCTATGTTTTAGTGGTTTTGAACTATATTCTCGTTGGGTGCCCCTGTAAACTGCACCATGAGGTGAGTTGTTAAAAAAAAAAAAATCTGGCAAGCATCTATCACGCACGCAATTTGATTGTATGCAGCATTTATCAGGACAAGTTATACCAAGCCTCCCGATCCCAAGGAGACACTCTTTGGGATCGTCTCGCAACTTTGCGTGATACTCTCTTGATTTTCCTCTTGCAACAACAATAACAACAACAACAACAACAACAACAACAACAGAAACAACATTTATTTATACCACAAAGAGTATTAGCTGCCTACAAAACAACCATGACGGCTAAGAAAATAAGCCAAGCTATCTATGAAATACAATAAAAAAAATGCGGTCTCGTATATGAAAATAGCTTACCTCTTTAACTCACTAAATATAAGACGAATTGTTCTCTTTGTATTTCCGATCTTTTCTGGCTTTATCTAGAAAAAAAAAATACACACCTATTGATTGATTAAGAACAATGTCTCCGTCCACGAATGATCAAGATGCAATTTTCTCATTGTAGCCCCTCTACATCACATGGTAAACAGGTGACAGGAATAAAGGAAATCATAAACCACATGTACTGTATATATTGTTCTGATATACTACCAAATTCTCAGTACTGATCATGCATGATTAGAAGACTTCTATGGCTACATTTTGACCCAGGGGTTAAAAGGGTTAGGATATTCTGGTGTGCGTTTAACAAGATTTAAATATATCTAAAATGCGCTGGAGGTTTCTACTCTCGTTTAAAATACATATTTTTTTTCATTCAGTGAAAGTCATTTAAAAACGAATAAATAATAAAATAAGTAAATAGATAACATCATGAAAAAAGAGCTGTTTCCTGGAACAATTATGACTAACTCCCTTTCATGTTTCTAATGCATTGTCCTGCTGAACAGATTCTTCTCTTGCAAAAGTAAACATGATGTCAAAAACAAACGATACAAACTGGGATGTCCTCGTCAATTCATTTCTTGAGAGGGCACAATATAGTAATTTATAAGGATCACCATCAAAATTCCTTCATATTTTTATATAGCACATTCTGTTCTCATTTAGATATTATCTCTTTCTTTTTTGTTTTACTTCAAAGCTAGCATAATCCGGGACACACTTTTGACGTCCTTTCAAATTGAATTTGTCACGCATACTAAATTCTGCTGAAGACTTCAAAGGTAAAATTCCAATTATTGGTTTTAAATTGTTTTCGATGTAAACAAAATGGTAATGAGGATTTAACAGCTTTCAATACTACAATGGAGTGTATACAGATGTCTTCTGTGCGCCAGACATGCCGCGGACACAATTCCCATGAAATACGAGAATTTTATCACTAAGAGTGCGTCATAAGTCGCATTACGTAGCAGTGATTCTCGACTTCTGCAGTGTTTCTCGTCTTGACTAGCTATGGTGTCGTATAAAATCTGTTCTGTTTTGATACTTGGCTCGTGCTTTGTCCTTTGTCTTGCAAAGCCTGCAAACAAATGGCCTTTTGGGGCTTCAGATGGTCATTTGGGTAAGTAAATTGCTTCTGAGTTAGGACACAGCGATTTCATAAGTCACTAGTCGATGAGAAATAGTGTTAACAGTTAGAATCTATGCTAACTCTCCCACATTAGCCAGGAGTCTCGCTAATACAGATCGAATAGCCCGATCTCCCTCGTGGGTTAGCATATCGCCCGGATAAGAAGGATTCGGTGAAATGTTAGGGTGAACTCGTTTGGTAATTTTGCGGGAGATTTTGACTGGTTTTAGCTGTCGAATCGGCGAAACTCAATCGTGCACTTCTGTTTGAGGGGTTGAGAAGAGGTTGGTACTGATTTTCTTAAGGTTAATATCTGTGGAAAGTTAGTGCACAATTCCGAAGTTCTATAGAAGGAGGGCAAAATAATTCTCGCAGTTATTACAGTACAAAAGCCATCATGATTCAACCGCGTTTTGCTGAAAATTTCGCCACAGCTGAAAATTGCATCGGATGATGCTACCGTCAACTCAAAATGATTGCATTGAGTAGAAAAAGACATGCGACATTATCGACGTTAATGAAACTGGGTGATGGTGGACATATGTAGGCTAAACGTTTCCAGACCATGCAAGAAAGGTCTTGGCATGTTGTATCCACGTCAGCAGGACACTTGATCCGTCCCCTTTTCCATTAGAGCAAAATGAAAGTTTATTTGAGTTATGCCTCATAAAAAAAAATATTCCTGTGCATATTCTGCTCTCTCCGTGACCTCTGACCTTTCCTTGTCGTACAGCGTGTGGTAGTTCTACATTGTAACTGCAGGGTGGTATATAAACAATAGTCTCCATTTGGCGCGAAAATATGCTCGGATATTTGTCCGCGGACATTTTCTGTTCCGAGAGGCGAACAGTTTTCCGAGAGCGTAGCTCGAGGAAAACTGCGAGCTTCGAGGAACAGATAATGTCCAAGGAAAAATACCCGAGCATAGTTTCGCCCCAAATGGAGACTATCGTGTTTATTATCCTTCAAATCTTTTTACGCAACGCGCACAGTTTTGAAAATTGGGGTATATTCTCGGATATCCCCCAGTTTTAGCTGGGGGATATTTGGTCACGTGACGCGTTTAGACCAATCGCGCGCGAATGAAAAGATTTGATGGATTATAAGTAGGGTTATCAGCCCTACAAACGGTATTTTAATAATGACTTGATAATATTAATTATTTGCCATACTTGGATTTGTTTGCAGAAGGAAGAAATAAAGCGTACAAAGTTGACAGAGAAATAGAGAAAATAGCTAACAAAGGTGATAAGCACGTTCATCTCTTGTTTAGTGTTTAAAGTAAAACATGTATTAAGCAAACCTATATTAAGAAGACAGCCTTTGACGTCAGCTTGATTTCCAAAATTTTCCTCCTACGTTTTCTGTAAAAACCTGCATTCAGCGGACCCTTTGTTATGCCGACACGGACACCAATCATTTTGTTGCACAAAATCTGCAATAAGCAGACACTTCAAGGGCTTTCAACTTCTAAAAGCTCAGCTCAGACTCCTTTTAACATTGTTTAATATTGTGCTATGCGTAGTCTTTGATGATACACTGTTTCACTGAGTTAAAAAAGGGTTAATAATTAGCCATTGCTGTATATGTTAGAACCTGCTTAGAGTGGACGCCCTATATCAAGTGGACACTAATGAGGGTCCCAAGGGTGTCTGCTTGATAATGGTTTCACTGTAGTTCAGTAAAATAATTTGACTCGTTACCACCTTGGCTTCCTGTTATTCACGAATAAATCGATCCTAATTCACGCTACAAATCGCAGTTGATAAATTCTGATCAAAACATACCTTTCGCTATAGCTAAAGCCCGCAAATAACGCGAAGTTACTTAAGATTTATGAGCAAAGACTTCAGTAAAACTATATCCATACTTTTCTTTTCCTAGCAATTCGCCACTTTAAAAAACCGAAAGGAATTCATTCTCTGTACATATTTTGAGTTGTTTTGGCCAAGCACAAAAAATGAAAGAACAAACATACGACGAATTGAAAAACCTGGGCTAAACTTTTAAAGCGGCGCAAAACGTGTTGTAGCTCCTTCAAGAACAAGGTAGGAAATCACATCTTGCAGTGGCCTGTGGAACCGTTACCGAGGATCATAAAAAGGCGAGAAGCTATGTTTCCCAATAACTGCTAGCCAACTTCTTCAAGATAGGAATCACGTCATTATTTTTTTCGTTCGTTCCCAAAGTGAGCAATGACCTATGCAATAAAATTTCTTGGAGGTTAAACGTTACCGAAAAAAAGAGTGTCAAATTTCGCATTGACTCGATACAAAATTGAAAACTTCGGATAAGTGTCATACGTAATATGCCTTGCGCAAAAATAAACGGGAAAACGATTGAACCGCAGGACGGAAAAAAAAAAGAACCTTGGTATGAGAATGCAAAATATAAGGAAAACGGTCCAACCTTGGGTACAAAATACAGAGCAAAGAAAAAAAAATAACACTCCTTATTATCCAACTGCACTTCGTAGAGTACCAATAACGCCCAAAACGAGTACATATATCACTCGGTATTTATCCTCCACAGGACCGGTTAGACAGGTTTTCTCGCAACGCGCAAGGGTCGAATAGGATTAAAGTTACGAAAACAATGGCGGACAATTTAAATTAATTTTTTCTGACGACGAAGAGTCTGAGTAGCTGGCGAATATTGATCCAGGTTTTTAAGATAAATGAACGAAGAAAAGCAGTTAGACGACAGTAAAATTTCATCATTAATAGAAGAAAACAGAAACAGCAACAAAACAAAGAAAACGAAAACTGACTTTAATGTTTGGACTTGCTGACTTGCTGGTACAATTCCATAAATGAGAGAAGGCCAAAGGAGGATATTCCTACCGAGAAACTGAAAAATATCCTTTCTCATTTTTTTTTATCAAAATCAGAAAACTTAACGGAGGAAAGCTCGAGCCAGAAACTTAAGTTTCGACCCCTATCAGTTAGCTGGATTTCCCGCGCCAATTCCGTTCCGCTTCGCAAACTTCTGTCACGCCCAAATATAAATATCCGCGAAATTCGCCCGCACGGACATACCAATTTGGCGTGTTGGATAATAAATCTCTTATTGGACGTTTTGTTATGTAGTATCGCTGAGAATACTTACTCGATGATTTTTTTTTCCTGTATTTTGACTCGCCCTACGCGCCAAGGGCGTAGCCAGGGGGGGTCCTGGGGTGCCCGTGACCCCCCCTTTGTAAGCCTTTTTGTAAGCAAACAACCTACAATATTCAGGTGACAATCTGATGAGTACCCTCTGTATGAGTCAGTGTGACCCCCCCCCCCCCCTTTGAAAAATCCTGGCTACGCCCATGCGCGCTCTTCGATATACGGCACAATTCTTTAAAATACTAAGCGGTACTACGCAACAAAACGTTAAATAAGATTTCTTTATTCTATCTCCCGGTTAGTACGCGCGCTGTGATTGGCCAATACTCTGTTCTCTTCTGCACGGCCGGCTAAAAGTTAAAGTTGTTTTTGTTGCCAAACTGTTTCGTGATTTATCGCCAAAGGTTGTTAGCAAGATTTATCGCCAAAGGTTGTTAGGTTGTTAGCAAACTCAGAGCGCAAGTAAGAGTTTAAAACTCTCTTTTACTAGAAATTGTGTATTAATAAACGTAGTCACGGCTTAAAAACGATTTCAAATTGACTCATTTTGCTTTTGACGTGCTTCAGAAATTTGGAGCCTTTCCTCATGGAAAGAAAATCGTTCCCGAACCAGTCAGGAAAACAATAGAGATATAATAAATATCTTGCTAACCTCGTCTTCGCGGTCCGTACTGCAAGTTAGCGATCCTCGTTTTTTCTCTTACGATGTTTGGCCGAAGAGCGAAGTGCGCGGGCATCGAATGGGGAAAAGTTCGGTCGGTAACTTACGGTACGGACCTCGAATTCAGTTAATAAGAGGTATATCGGCATTGGTTTCAGAATACGACACAGTTCATGGTCGCATCTTAGCGGTTAACATGGCACACATCAGAAAGAAAAGAGAAATGGCCAAGCAGGGGCAACAGGACGAGAACATCTTTCATAGGATAACTGAGGCAAACAGTGGTGAGTTTAAAAGGGTTCAGCTCTGATTCTCGTCTCGTATTTCTGTCTTTTATTTGTTTAGTTTGGTTTCAGCTCGTTTCATTTCGTTGTTGCTTTCTTTTCTTTTTATTTTTTCTTTTCTTTTTTTTTTTGACGCAGCAAGTGGCAGAGAGGGCAAGTTTAGTTATAAAGCATGTCTGAAACAGGATACTGATTTAAGAATAAGGCATCAGGTTTTGGGGTCATGTCATAAGTATGGTATGGAAAATCGCAGATACGGAAAAAAGTTTTGGGAACCGCCCCGCACTCCATCAAACATCTATTAGTAATGGTAATAGGACTCAGTGGAGTCCAATTCAGTCTGTAATCATACGAGTGATAACAAAATAGGACGACCGCACAGCGGGAGTCCGATTTGTTTATCACGAGTACGATTACAGACTGAGTTGGACGACACGAAGTCCTATTATCAATTAATCATAAAAATTACAATTTCCGAGAAAAAGAAAAATAGCCAAGTTATGAAAAAGGGGAAAATTTGTATTAAAATACTGTCAAAGGAGGCGTAAACATTCTAAGGCTACCGACAAAAACACAAAAGCGCGCGCGCGCACGCACGCAGCACGTCATTACAACTTTGAATGTGATTTGTTGATTTAAACTACATCTTTGAATGTGATTGGCTAATTGAACTGTCCGATAACAAACTGTCCAATAACAAACTGTCCGATAACAACTTGGAAAGCGAATAAGTGGAAAATAGGACTTTTTTAGACCAATCACCAGCGAGGAAATTCGGTAATTTTATGAATTCTGTTACTCTTCTAGCAAACATATCGGAGTTTTACCAGGGTGACATGGACCTTGACCCTGAATTGAAGGAAGACATTAGAAGTGGAGGCCACTCTAGAAACGCCATAAGAGCCCGTAAGAGGCTATGGACCAGTCGTATTATACCCTACCGAATTCCCTCGTATATGAGTATGTATACTTGATTTATTTCCTGTCCTAGATTGCTGAAGTAATAATATTACAGTTAGCAAATTGTTATTCAATACTTAAGTACAGTGGGACAGTGTGTTACAGACTTGGAATGGTATTCCTGAAGATATCAAAGTAGCTAGCACACTATGCTCTTTCAAACGCCAACTCAAATCTTTTTACTTTAAGCGATTATTTAATGTTTTTGATGGCGATAATGTACGTTCTTTTAAGATTATTTGTCCTAAGTGTCCCCGTGTAAATATTTTGAAAGCTTGCTCTTGTTAGTATCATTGTAGTCCACGATTTATTACCTTTTCCATGTTTTCTTTCTACTTCTTAGGTTGATATCTATAGTATATTATAAATATTTAATTCTAGTTTTTTGGGGTAAGGGGTTGATTTTTCTACATTTTATGGGGTTGGATTAGGAGGGTGAACTAAGTAGGGGACTACGAGTCCTATTGTTCTCTCCCCTGTACATTGTACGAATCTATAAATAAATAAATAAATAAATAAATAAAAAGTCGACCTCGTGGTTTTCAAACAACAACAACAACAACAACAACAGAAACAGAAACAAGATAAGGATCAATACAGATAAAGAGAAGTAACCTTCCACCTCGTATGGTATTGACAACAATTCCATTAACTCCATTTCAGAACGTATAAAAAAGGTTTATTTAATGGTGGGTTTTCTGTTGTTGTTGTTGTTGTTTTTTCTGAATGAAGCGTAATTACTTTATTTTTCTTTCTTTAATTCTGAATGCCATTTTATATTTAGGTTACATTACTTCAAATGTCCTAGAAGCTATCAACGACTTTCACAGCAAGACCTGCGTACGTTTTGTTAATTACCGCGCCGGATATCACAGAAACTACATTGAGTTTTCAAACAACAAGGGGTTAGTCACAAGAAAACATGTTGTAGTTACTGATTTTCAATTATCCAATTTTATGTTGCAATGGATCTTCACATATTTAACAACTATTCACTGAAGTGGAGGTGGCTAGCGGTGGATATTCACCAAGCCGCGAAGCGCGATTGGTCTAAACACGTCACGTTACCGAATATCCCCCAGCTAAAATTGGGGGGGTTACGGCAATATACCCCAATTTTCAAAACTGCGTGCGTTGCGTAAAAGATTTGAAGGATAATAAACACAATTGTCTCCATTTGGGGCGAAAATATGCTTGGATGTTTGTCCTTGGACATTATCTGTTCCCCGAAGCTCACAGTTTAATATGTCCGCGGACAAATATCCTAGCATATTTTCGCGCCAAATGGAGACCGGCTATTGTTTATCTAGCCACCGACTCTGAAGTATAATTATACTAAAACAGTGAAATGATATACACCACAAAAAAAATAGTTTGATGATTTCTTCACTTGTCACGGCCGCAAACCGGTACGCCATTTTCTGTTGAGTTTCTCGGAAGTAAATAGCACAGTATATTCGGAGTTTGACGAGCCAATCAGCGGGCGCGTTTAGCACTATCCACTGTTTTAGTATATATTAAGCATATTTATTAAATCCATGTTATCCTTGCAGTCCGATTGACTCTCAGCGGTGCGATTTATTCACGAATCGCACTATCTTTTGCTCTAAATCGCATCCTTATCTTAGCTGAAGAATATGAAGGCAGAAACCGACACAATGTGGAACGATTTTTTAAAGGTGTACTATATTTCGGCTGGCCAAACCTATGAGAATGGGACAGTAAAACAAAGCAGTCAATCAGATTTTAAGGCTGTTTTTATAATTAGTTTCAACTGGAACATGGTAGCTATACGGAATAACTATCACCCGGCTTTCCCAATCGACGAAAATCGATCATCAGAAGGCAGATATGACTGTTAATCGACAGTTTCTTCAGAAAATGGTAGATGTTAGCCAAAAATAGAAACCAGCGGCACGGTTAACGTTTATCTTCTGTTGCGTGTTGACATTGGAATTCGTTACACCGACGCAGATTTTACGTTTGGGCTTCCGGATTATGTTCGCTATATCGAGGAATTCGTTATATCGAGCGGGTTCTGTTCCATACATTTTACTTTAACTTTGGCCGGGACATAGAATATCGCCCGTGATATTGAGGACTTCGTTAAATAGAGGTTCGTTGTAATCGCCGTCATCAGCATGTCTATATGATAAAGAGAACATTACACTTTAGCTCGAAATTATGAATTTTATGTTGTCGTGGCGGGAACTCGAATTCAAACATAAAATCCATATCTTCTTGCCACTGTGTAATATCCTCTATATATACCTGCCAGAAAGACTAACTATTCATTGGATATATTCGTTAACAAAACCAACCACAATAAAAATATCCGATCGGCTTTTGGATAGTGGAATCCATATCATAGGCGTTTAACCTCCCGTAGTTAGAACGTGAGATTCTCATACAGTACATGATAAAAGAAAACAAAGATTGAAAAAGAAAGATAGAGTAAGTTTTAAGGAGAGGAAGGAACAGCTAATGGAACATAGGAAGTAGTGTCAAGCATTCCTGATGAACCCAATTAGACCATTGTCGCCTTGTTCATATACAAGCCGCTTTTAAACGCCACCTCTTCATTCAGATATGCAACACCTAAAATAGATTAAAGTACACAGAAAAAAATCTATTTGCATGACACGAATGTGATTTTAACGTAAGGATTAAATTCTACTTTAGCCTTAATGAAGAATTTTGTTAGTTCGAGAGAGAGAGTTGTACTGCTAGAGCGAATTGCATGCACAGCGCACTATGGATTCAATATGGGATTCTAAATAATCCCAATCAATTTTAATCTGATTTTACTCATTAAAGAGTGAAGCAATTTCTGCGAAATGCACACTACCTCACTCCTCCCGCAAAAAAAGGAGCACTATTTTTCTGTTTTGTTTTGTTTTGCTCTTTTATATCGGTCCGTAAACAATCACCATAATTTCAAATACCAAATATCGATTTGACAGTGCTCGCAAAATACAATTTTCGAAAAGTTTACTTAATATTAAAACAAAACAAGAAAGGATGTCGTATTCGACAGAATCGATTTTACTCATGCATTAAGGATTGAAACAATTTTCTTTTTGCGAAATGCACACCACCTCACTCCTCCTACAAAAAGGAGCGCTACTGTTCTGTTTTGTTTTGTTTTGTTTTTTATATGGATCCGTAGACGGGTAGAAGAACCACCATAATTTAAAATACCAAACATCGATTTGACAGTGCTCGCAAAATACAATTTTCGAAAACGTTTACTTAGTTTTGAAACAAAACAAGAAAAGATGTCGTATTTCAAGACAGAATCGTATTTTAAGAATAGCACCTGCCACGTTCATAGTTTAACGGTTCCTCTCCGTTTTAAAACATTTATTTACAAATGTCATTATTTTTTTAGCTTTAGACGTAATAATTGCCTGTCAGAAATAGGAGGAAGCATATAAAAAGTCATCAATATCGGATGTGAAGGGACAAGAACGTCCTATGAAGAGTGAAATCGACAAACTGAGTATGCACATATTCGTAGCATATGCATATGCTAATGTATTAAAATTTTTGCCATTAATGGCTTTTAAAACACGTTATTTTCATTGCCATAAGCCTTTTAAAATATTAAAATAATGTCACCTGCATATGCCAAAATCCTGAATAATGATGACGTTAGCTAAAATTGACTACAATTGAGGAAGAAAAAGCTTGCATCAAAAGAAAACAAATCACCAATATAGGATGTATCTTGAATCCGCCAGGTTTTCAGCGTAAAAAGGACAGCGACGTTTCATGGAATGTTGGAATCGGATCCAACTCTGAACATGAATCTTAGCGAAAATTTGCAGTATTGTCTCGTTTTTGTCTGTTTCTTATACAATTGCTTTTCGGTACATGCGCCCTATTTAAAAGGGGACGTGGTAATAGGTGGACTATTCGTAATCCATTTAGAAAATTCGGAAGGACAATGCACAGATTTGGACTTGAAAGGACTTGGCCGTGCTCAAGCCATGATATTCGCCATTGAGAAAATCAACAATGATTCAACTATTTTGCCAAACGTATCTCTCGGCTACGACATACGAGATTACTGTGGAAATGTCTCAAAAGCGATGCGAATTACTAACGACCTCTTCCGAAAATCGTCTACGTGTAATGAGACTGGTGAAAGAAGTAAACCAGTTGTAGCCCTTATTGGTCCAGAAGAATCCAGCACAGCGTTGGCTATTGCAGGTCTTCTTCAAGTCTTTGGCATATCGGCAGTAAGCGGAACTACAACAAGTCCTGAACTGAGTTCACAGACATACAATCATTTTTACAGAACGATGGCTTCCGACATCTTTCGAGTTAAAGCCATAGCCGACATCATTCAGAATTTTAACTGGACTTATGTGGCTGCAATAGGACTCGACGATTCATATGGACGAAATGGGGTCTGGTATCTTGTAGAGGAAGCTGCAAGGAGAAATAACGTGTTTTGTGTCGCTATGACCGAATTCATAAGTCGTAAAAAGCCCTTTCAAAGCATTAGGAATATTGTTGCAAGAGTAAAACAACACAAAAATATCAGAGTTATAGTTCTGTGGATATACGGAAGCTATGAAAAAACACTTCGAGATGAAATCAAAATTCAAAATCTTCCTGGAAAGGTATGGCTTCTCAGTGAAGGACAAGGAACGGAACTAAACTTCTTTCTCGATCCTGGCTCTTTAGTCCTTGATGGATCCATAGGACTCCAGCCTCGCAATTTCTCTGATGCAGGTTTCCGGGATTATGCAAAGGATTTAAGTCTAGATAACAAGAAAAACGGTTCTCGGGCGTGGTGGAGCGAAAATTGGACTCTGCGCGAACGAAATTGTTCTTTCAATGAAAGAAGTAATGCAAGGGTGGACCAAGAACATGTGCCGTGCTCCCGTGATCTTGGAGAGCTATTGTACAGCTCTTATGTGCCATATATTATTGATGCTGTGTATGCTGTAGCGAATGCTATTCAAATCTTTCTTCAAGAGTCCAACTGTCAGCAGAACCATTGCAACGTCAAAAGGGAAGACGTCCAGAGGTTCTTTCCAAAAGTTAACTTTAATGGCCTAACAGGAAAAATCGCATTTGACGAACATGGCGATCCTGGTGCAACCATATTCGACATTATTAATTTCCAACGAGTTCAAGAATCTAGTTTGAAACAGTTAAAACAAGTCGTAGTAGGAAAATGGGAGGTGGATAAACAAAACGTAAGCCGATTGAGTTTCCAAAAGAAGGTGCTCTGGAAATCTACGACGAGAACCTCGTTTACACCCAGATCAGAGTGTGTGGAACAATGTGCAGCTGGAACAAGAAAATCCATAACGTCACCATGTTGCTGGGAATGTATTCCTTGCCTTCCTGGTTCAGTTAACCTACGTAATGGATCTGAAATTTGTACTCGATGCCCAAAAGAGACATATTCTAATGAGCGGAAAACAAGATGTATAGATTTGCCTTTAGTTAATATAAAGTATTCCAGTACAGGGGGAGCTGCCATTTTTGCATTTGCTGGTGGTGGCATTGTTATAACTTTATTATCTTTCACCGTCTTTTGCAGATGTTGGAATTCTCCAATTGTAAAAGCTTCCAACAGGGAACTAAGCCTTGTTCTTCTAATTGGCATTTTCCTGCTCTTTGGTATGGTAATAAGCAATCTTTTTGAGCCTATTCACACAATATGCAAGACTATTTATCCATTACGTTACTTTACCTATAATATGTGTCTCTCCGTTTTGCTAGTAAAAATTTTACGCATATCAAGCGCTTTTGAAATTCCCGTGGTGCCATGGCAAATACGTCTTAATAACAATAGATCCCAACTGGGCATGCTCGTGATATTACAAACCTTACTTTTAGCTATGATTTTACCTTGGCTTCTTTTAGATCCACCTTCCAGGGCGAGATTTGTTTTTCCAGAAAAACACATATTCATCGAATGCAAAGGATATAGCTCAATAGTCGGCAAGACCCTTTTCATTGTAACCTGTTGTTCTATTTTCTCTCAGGCGTTAATGTGCGCGTTCTGTGCATTTAAAATTCGGAAAATCCCGGAAAATTTCAGTGAAACTAAACGTTTGGCGTTTGCAATGTACATCTTCTTGCTGTCGTTCATCGTCTATCACCCAGTAGAGTTCTCAATAGACGGATGGTATGTGACTGTAGTGGACTGTGTCACCACATTATTGACTGCTTATGGTCTCCTTTGCTGTATATTCCTACCTAAATTATACATCATGCTCTTTAGACCGGAGCTCAATAATTTACGAACTATCCGTCACGAGGTATCCCAGTATTCGTTAGGGTCAAGTTCCGTGCATGTGAATCCCCTAGCTGTTAAACCTGTCACATCCAATAATCACCACCTTCCAAAAGGGAAACAATGAATTATGATGATGCAAACTTTAGTAATTTCGTAAAAAGCTCTGCTCTTCGATTACTTCGTACCTTACCAGATTTTATTTATCGACTGAAAGTGTAAATTTGAATTAATTGCCTCGCTCACGTTCGGTTTTTTTTTCGTTTGTTTGAATAACAAAAGTAACTTTTGTTAAATTTACTTAGCCTGGTAATTAAGGAGTATTTTCTAAGTAGTTATAAAATAAAGAGCTTTCCTGGATTTTACATGTTATACTTTAGACTGACGTTTTATGAAAAAGAAGTGATTAAATGTTTTAAAAAGCTTGTAAATTAACGGTATTTCCTTTTTACCTAATAGTCAATCAGGCTTATATTATATGAACCCTCCGTGTTTTCTGTTTCACACGTGCACGGTACTGTCTGCGTGCAGAAAATGGGTAAGGTACTTACCAAGTATAATCACTTGAGAAGTGTTTATTACACGGACACTTGGTTAACTTTAAACGATTTAAGTTTGTTGGTGAAGCTACTTTCGTTTACGTCATATTGCTCTCATCTTAAACACAGTGTTGTAGGTAATTGTAGTACTCAAGTATAGCAAAATAACGAATGAAGAAAGAAAGCCGGAATAAGCTGGAATGATGAGCAAAGTCGAGGAGCAATATTTTTTCCGTCCAAGGCTTTACTGGAGTAACATGCCATCCACGTTTGTCAGTTTCCCCTCAAGTTTTTGCTTCTAATTTCGAGCTTCCCATGAAATTACTTTCTCATCTACCTGAATTTTTTTTTTCGCTTGTTATTAGCCTCCAAAACACCTACAGGATCTTTCTTTATTTGTTATTTTGTAGACCACAATGGACTGTCTTGACGTGCAGGAAATTGCAGGAAGCTGGGTCTTAAAACGCGCTCCATCTACCGAATCTTGTGGCGATGGGATGCAGCGGATATTTTTGCGATTTTTATAGCTTCAATTCAGTTCCGTGCATTAGCCTTAGCCTTTGCATTAATTGCAGGAAGCTGGGTCTTGTAACGCGCTCCATCTACCAAATCTTGTGGCGGTTAAGGTGGCCCGATCGGCTGAAAAATCCTGACGTTTATGAAAAATACATTAAAACAACATAATTATAAAGCCTTTGAACACATGTCAAAAGCATTACGATCTTGCTGAATTTGACTCTAATTGGATGAGTGTAAAATTCAAGGAGAGTACACAATGGTATATTTTTTTACGTAGCAACAGCCATAGCGATGGTTGTTTAAGTCAAAAAGTGACCACAAACGTAGATCAGTTTCAACAAAGATGAACGATACTTTGTAGAAAGGTTGATAAAACATTCAAAACTCGATAATTGTAATCACGTTCTCTGAATCACCATCACAGGCTCATTCATTTCCCTTTTAAAAAGTATTATTCCTACAGCTGCTACAACTTCTTACAAAATACAACCATTACACTCCCATAATATGCAATCTGCAAACGCCACCCTCCCCCAAAACTTCTTGCCTTGTTAAATGGTTAATCCATCGTTCAATAATCTTTTAGCGCCTTGAAGTGTCTTCGGCTTTTGTACCAACTGACTACAGGCCAACATTTCTCCTTGGGAGAGTATTAAAGATCTGACTTATTTCGCCTTATATTTAAAAGAAAAAACGTTTTGATCCCTTTTAGCCAAACGGGCCGCCTTAAAGGAATCGTGAGTGTTAGTATGCAAAGCGCTAGAGCGAGAAATATTAGCAGCTCGTTTGAGTTGTAAGTCAATGAAATTGTTCCCACATCCTCGTGCGAGGAAATATGTTCTTAATTCATTGGGGCGAAGTGTGAATTTAGCGTCAGTGGAAACAAATGCGGCGGGCCACCTTAAGTAGGAAGCTGAAAGGGACCTTTTGTGTGGGTGCTTCACTCTCCACTATGCTACCGTCGGCGAAATTGATTTGTCTACGTGTCGCGTATCTCGAGGTCTTTGGGAGGAATTGAGTACTAGGCTTATATGACGTGAGCGTTTGATATGGCGGCCATTGCTGTTTAGAGTACATGTAATATTTTTCTATAGCTTACCATCACGAGTTGGTAGCAGTTTTCAAGATAACTTGTTTTCCATTTTTAAATTGCTTTGCTTCGTTTTTGTTAGATATTATCTTTCTTCCCGCACTTTCCTCGAGAACTGTGCACTCTTTGTTATTGCTCTTAGATCCTAGTGAGAAAAGTTCTTCGCCGATACAAGATTTGTTTTGCTCACGCAGACCATTAACTTATACAGGCTCGGCTAGTGTTCACTGTGGATTGCACGGGAGAACTGAGTATCCGCTTTCGCAAGCAGTCACCCTGTTTACATAAACGAGTGTCAGTTATTGTGCTCTACGGTTATCACGTAAATCGTATACATGTACTTCTACTGCTGTGCAGTCGTTTAGAGCAGCTGTTCATTTATTGATTCATTGATTCAGTCATTGATTCATTGGTTCATTTATTTATTTATTTATTTATTTAGTTACTTATTTGTTTATTCATTTATTTATTTATTTCGATTAATACAGTTTCCCTTGGAATTTATATCCCATGTTCTTGTGATCGCGAACTGCAACCTGTCAAAGATAAATATATATATGCGTAAATTGATATAAAATGAACTAATATAAAATGAACTAAAAGAGTCTAATATATAAAACTAGTAAATTAGAATTTAAAAACAAGATAAATAAATGTAGATGCAAATAAAAATTAATTCCAAATAAGTCATAGTTATAAAAGCTGGCCTAAATAAATGCGTTTTTAGCGTATTCTTATAATTATTGTTCAATGTTCCGCTGTTCCGAATTTTACTAGCGAGCGAGTTCCATAGCTTTGGGGCGGCAATACAAAAAGCCCTGTCATGCACAGTTCTCTATCGTGGGAACTCAAGAAGAAGCTCATTGCTTAATCTTAACAAATAGCGCAATGTACTCTTAACACCAATTAGCATCGAGGTCATCCAGGTAACATCATCGATCAACTTGGAGAAGAAAAATGTTTTTTCTTCTTGTTGTCTCACGCCTTGTCTAAAGACAGATGTCAGAACTCGCCTTACATTGACATGCACAGGCCTTTAAAACCCGGTCCTTATCTGCGGCGCAAGTATATAAGCACACGTATAACGAGGTTAGGCGGTAATAAGGCCATAACCATAAGCCTAAGCATATGTTTTCTTATAATTATATTTAGTTAGGACATGGTTAAAATAAGCGATGATTAAGTGCTCAGTAATTGGCTGGCAGTCTTTCACTTATATTTATGCTTTTGTTCATGTCAACATCCCCCCAATGGACACACCAGCGTCTCAAGCAAAAGTATAATTCTTATGCCTGTCCGGCCGTCCCCACAAGCGCATAAACGTACTTTACGTTTATGCTTAGGCTGATAAGGACCGGGCTTAACTGATTACAAGGACCATTATGGTTGCAAAAACAACACGAAGAAACAACAACAACAAAAAGATTGATCAAAGACAAGTGTTCTCCAAGGAGAAATGCAAATCGATTGATCAGGGCGTGGATCCTAAATTTGCCAAAAAGCAAACTATTGAACGATTTTTAAGAAAAATGGAACTAAAATGTTTCATTGCAAGATGACGTCATAACTCATTATGTGAATGCATATTAATTAGTCGACCACGATCATTGATCCTTGAGAAGACGTCACTATAATTTAAGTTGAATTTGAATCAAGCTGGGCTGAGCAGTCTTACCCCCCTTAGCAGTTGTTGCAGCTCAGCTTGCAGTTGGACATCATCCAAGATGGATTTTTGACGCATTGGCCCTGTTTGGCCCACGCAGGACAAGAAGTGTTCGAATCGGCACATGCTGATGATGATAAAAAAAAAAGGTTAAGTCTGCATACGAGCCAAGTGGCCCATTTGGCCGGAACTTATCCCGTTTTCTGTAGCATGAAGTGACTGGGAGTATTTCTACTCCCCCCTGGATGGGATGCTAGTCCATCGTATGGTTACCCCCTAGCATTAAATTCGCCGGTACCCATTTATCCACCTGGGTGAAGAGAAGCACTGTGAGAGTAAAGTGTCTTGCCCAAGAACACAACACAATGTCCCCGGCCAGAGCTCGAACCCTGGACCGCTCGATCCGGAGACGAGCGCACTAACCATGAGGCCATCGCGCCTTCCACTGATGATGAAACATGATGAAAGAAAGGGTTTAAACATTGGAAAAAAAATTTAATAATACACTAAAAACCTGTTTATAAAACCTGTTTATAGGAACCATGTTTTCTAACGCAATTCCCGTGGTTGTGCTTTTCTTACAGGGAGCTGCTTCCATCGGTAGGTATGCCGAACCCCTTCTCTAAAATCTTGCATCCGCCCAAATATGTCTTGCATGGATTACTGATGGAGTTTACAGAAACGCAAAAACTGAACGGTACATTAAGTTGACATATTTATTGTTTGCTTGCTCGTTGTTTCTTTTTTTTTTTTAATATTATTATTTTTCTTTTACGGTTTGATTTCGAATCATAATGATTAACAATAAATAAATTGCGCAGATGCTAGCCCTCTGGCGGTTGCCCTGGACGCACTATGATGCTCGATGAGTATACTTGATTACTTACTGCAACTTTGGCAGCTTTTTCGACAGTGCTGTTTCATCCAGGCCGGGTTGTTTTTACACTCGCCGTTTTGAGCCCAAAGGGGACATTGTGAACTGTCATCTACACAACCTGCTGTGTCATTGAGGAAACGTTAGATCTTTTTAGTTATATAGCAAGTTAAGCCTCAATATGGCAAAAACTGAGTTTATGGTCATTAAATTAAAAAAAATTGCGCAGATGCTAGCCCTCACGGCTGCCCTGGACGCACTATGATGCTCGATGAGTATACTTGATTACTTACTGCAACTTTGGCAGCTTTTTCGACAGTGCTCTTTCATCCAGGCCGGGTTGTTGTTACACTCGCCGTTTTGAGCCCAAAGGGGACATTGTGAACTGTCATCTACACAACCTGCTGTGTCATTGAGGAAACGTTAGATCTTTTTGGTTATATAACAAGTTAAGCCTCAATATGGCAAGACTGAGTTTATGGTCATTAGCTCACGTCAAAACCTGCAGTCTTTAAATAAAAAGACAATAAATGTTAATGTAGTGGGCGTCAAAATAAACCAAACGGATCATAGCAAAGCTCTCGGACTGAACATAGATGAAAACCTATCCTGGAAGGAGCACATACACGCAATTTCATAAAAAGTCGCTTCCAGTATCGGTGCACTTGAGCGAGTCAGACCTTTTATTTCAATGCATACCGCTATTAAAATATACAAAGGTCTTATCGAGCCACATTTTGATCACTGCAGTGTTGTTTGGGATGGCTTGTCTCAACAACTGAGTGAGAAACTACAAAAACTACAAAATCGCGCTGCCAGAGTAATTACTAAATCAAGTTACAATACGAACTCTAGCTATCTTTCCAGCTATCTCAGCTGGGATAAATTATCCGTTAGAAGAGCAAAGCAAAAGGCAAATTTAATGCATAAATGTGTTAATAAGCTCGCCCCAAATTATCTTTGTAACATGTTCACTCCGAGAACTTTGTCCTTTGATCTTCGTGACGCAAGTCAAAAATTGTACTTGCCGAAACCGAAAACTGACTACCTGAAGCGTAGTTTCAGTTAAAGCGGAGGTTCTCTTTCGAATGATCTTCCTGAGGATATCCGCACTACAACATCACTACGCAACTTCAAGAGAAGAATTGATAAATGGCTCTCTGTATCGGACTCCCACACGGCAAATATGTAAACCAGTGAATAGAAAATTTTACTCAAGATGAATTTCTCTTTTGTTTTCTATTGTTGTACTGATATTCTTACCGTGTTTTAAATAAAAATTGTAAGACCAATAAAATCTGATAAAATGAGTCACATGACTATAATTAATTGTTTTATTTCTTTGGAAAAACAACTAAAAATGGGCCGCCGAGATGACATACAATCGCTGTTAAATTTAATATTTTTTAAAATTGTGCTAATGGCCCCTGTATCGGAATCTGTCCTGAATGGCAGACTAAAAAATCCAGTTTAAAAGTAATTACGTAAAAGAGGTCACGTGACCTTCTGTCCTCCCCGCATAGCCCTAAATAGTTGAGGAGTTCGTCTCTTCAGGACAGAAATAGTTGCCTTAGAAAGTGGTTAAAACTTTCTTATGGTTAGTTTTCAGCGATAGCTCACTATCCTTG
>JAHPZR010056193.1:45000-57500 GCA_019787425.1 Platygyra sinensis | reverse complement strand
CTCAAATCTTTGCAAACTGGGTCCGCTTAGTCCATTTGAGGATATATTAAATTTGTTCTTAAATAATCCTAAAATACCAAATTAAACTTTCTGGCAATGACATTCGAATCTGTGATGGGATGTTGACATTCAATAAATGTTATAAGAGTCTCCAATTATTTGAAGGTAATAAGTCACCGGGAAAGTGTTTGACACTGTAAGCAGGAATTTTTATTCCGTTTATTGTCTGCCTTTGGTTTTGGACCATCATTTATACAATGGATCCATACGTTTTATAATAACATCTCGAGTTGTGTCCTTAATGATGGTTTCTCTACCCAGTTGAAAGAGGTCTTAGACAAGGAGACCCTATCTCCGCATTTTTGTTTATAGTGGAGCTTCGGCGGCCCGAAGGACCACCAAGAGGAGCCCCATACCCATCCCATATATGGAAAGTGAAGGAAACCGAAGGAAACCCATGAACCGATTTTCTCATGGTTTTCATGGCTAGAGGTATTGCTCGTGGGCGCGTACGCACGACGACGACGGTGGAGTCGTGCAACATGGCGGCCATGCTTTGACAAGAAATGCACCCTCGGTTTGTTGCGAAAGTATGCCATATTTTCCTTGCGGGATTTCCAAAGAAAAGAAAACAAACGATAGCGGATGTTGATCTAACTTTTTCAATATAGGGTCGCACCGAAAAAAAAAAAAAATTAAACAGAATGCAAAGATTAACGGGTAAAAGAAGTACCAAAAGAGAACCACAGGCCAGGGCTTCCAGGTAGGAAGGAGGCGAAACAGTACTGGACAATGTCGTGATTATAGCGAATCAGGGACTAGAGAAAGGACATGAAAAAAAAAAAACCAAACGATGCCATGAAGCAAAACTTACGAGGGCTATAGAAAGGAGACGGAGTGCCCGACAAATTGACCCAGAAGACTACAGACTTTCCCGGTCCCAAGTTTAAAATCAGTGTTAAAATTCGTGCGTAGAGATGCTGTGCAGCGAGTGTATGTAAGACGCGGGAGGGTTCCGTATTTTACATACACCCTTTTAAAAAAACTTTTTTCAGAGTTTGCTCATAGAAAGCGGAGATCTGTCTGACATAATGAGCGAAAGCGAAGAATCGCAATTATTTATACGGCACTGAACGTCGCTCGTAAAGTACTAATTTTCAGCAAACAATAAGACTACAGGGATGCTACATGTGTATTTGATCGTTTTGTTGTCGTTGTTGTTTTTTTTTTTCACTGGTTAAGGACGTTCGCGCCCAAAAACTTCGCACGCACAGATTTTTTTAAAACTTTGACTGCAGGTAGAAAGTGATAAGATTAGATTAAAAACGTAAAAAAAATCGGGGGTCACCGAATTCGTTTTGAAGATAAGGCGCAGCTCAGACCATAGAATTTCTAGGATTTCCAGTCATTCGAGGCAATTCTGGCCGGATTCATTACTATCGGCATATATTTAAGTTGAAGAATCATATCTAAGTTATGTGTGTTTAAAACAGCATATATAGGCCTATTTGATAGATCTTTGCTACATATGTCATTAAAGCAGCTAGAATTAGCCTTAAAAAATACAACTTCAAAGTTACGCACACCTGTATCCACGTACAAATTCGACCCTATTTGAATAGTATATGAGAAATAATTAAAACTTCCCACGTACAGATTTTTTTTCCTTTTTAGTATAATGGAAAGAATCAGAAAAGGAAGTGATCTGCCGAAAAAAAAGTGGGGGTCACCGAGCATCCAACAGAAATATTCGCACACAAAGTCAACGCAAAGGTCATCAGCCCTATATTTTGTTGAGTTTTCGACTCCGCGCGCGCGCTTGAAAATGACGTGGCACGCGCGTGACCAATGAATAGCGTGCGCACTAGAGATGCGCAGTAGCCATTGGCGCGAACGTCCTTAAGATAAAAATAGAAGATAAAATTAAGAAAATACATTACTTACTTATGTTGCACCTATCTCCACAGAAACCTTCACGGCACTCACAGCAAAAACCATAACCTTCTTCCGGGGTTTTGGCTCGACAGTTGCCCTGGAAACAAGGGTTTGAAAAGCACGGAGAATCGTTTTGTAAACTGAATGATCGACCTGCAAGGAATGTGAAAATGGTGCTGTAAGCGGCGTTAAGCCAAATTGGGGAAACGGCGCCATCGTTTTCATGAAAGGTTTTGTTAGTCGGCAAAGTAAGAACAGAACTTTCAACCTTCTTGAAGATGAAGATAGAGCCGCGAAACAAAAGAAACAAGGTAAAGAAATGGAGCATGAGTAAATCTACTCCAAAATCATAAACAAAAGAAAATCAGCGATCAACTCACTTACCTTTTACTGAAGCATTAAAAAGTCCTAAAATAACAAGTGCGATGATAATCTTTATACCGTACATGTTACCGCCAGAAAATAAGCTGATGGAAAGAACTGTGTATTTGAGAGTATACAAAGTTATATTAGCGCATATATCTCTCCCTTCAATCCCTAGTCGTTTGTTATGTTTAGCCTCAACTTTATAAGCATCAGTAAAACCAGATGCATCCGTATGGTCCACTTGTTATCTGCAAACGTTCCCTGTGTTAATAATTTATCATTGTTTGTTAAGTGTGATCTATATGTTATTTGCACTAATTAAGGACGTTCGCCCCATTGCTACTGCGCATCTCCAGTGCGCACGCTATTCATTGGTCAATCACGTGCCACGTCATCTTCAAGCGCGCGCACCGAGTCGAAAACTCAACAAAATATAGAGCTGATGACCTTTGCGTTAACTTTGTGTGCGAATATTTTTGTTGGATGCTCGGTGACCCCCACTTTTTTTTCGGCAGATCACTTCCTTTCCTGATTCTCTCCATGATACTAAAAAACAAAAAAAATCTGTACGTGGGAAGTTTTAATTATTTCTCATATACTGTTTAAATAGGGTCGAATTGGTACATGGATACAGGTGTGCGTAACTTAGAAGTTGTATTTTTTAAGGCTAATTCTAGCTGATTTAATGGCATTTGTAGCAAAGATCTATCAAATAGGCCCATATATGCTGTGTTAAACACACATAACTTAGATACGATTGCTCAACTTAAATATATGCCGATAGTAATGAATCCGGCCAGAATCGCCTCAGTGGCTGGAAATCCTAGAAATGCTATGATCTGTGATGCGCCTTATCTTCAAAACGAGTTCGGTGACCCCCGATTTGTTTTACGTTTTTCATCCAATCTTATCATTTTCTACCTGCCGTCAAAGTTTTAAAAAATCTGTACGTGGGAACTTTTTGGGCGCGAACGTCCTTAAGTGCCACATTTTTATTAAACTTTTATGGGCCATTAATTTCAAGTTACATACCGGTAAGACTGCTCTCGACTGGAAATAGCTATTCGACCTCAAGATGTAAAGTAGCCCGTTTGTTTTGTTGTTGTTTTGGTTGTGTTTTTTCTTTTTGGTTTCGTGTTTGTTGTATTTCATCATTTTAAAAGAAAGTCGTTCATTTGTTCGTCTTGTACTATTCTTCTTTAAGCGCAGTTAAATATTTCATGATCACGAAACACCATATACAGGTGCTTTGTAGTTTGCTCGAATAAATTTGACTATCCATCATTTTTGGCGTTTTTAACTAATTATAAAATTACTAAGTCAGCACAGATGTTTAATCGTGCACCCAGATAAACACCTTTCTTCTTATGATAAGTTACATGTTTTTAGCAAAGCGATATGATAATAGAATCATCACCCATTTTGCTTTTAGTGTTAGTGAAGTTGGCACTAAATTTCTCAGTCATTGTATGAAGTTTTCTCTTTGTTAAATATTTCTTCGGCGAAATGTACGTCTAAGGGAAAGCGAAATGCTTTTCAAACTACCTTATTAATGTTCAATAATCATAATATTGCTGGAGAATTATTTTCCCTTTTATTCACATTTTCACTGTGCTCTTGGATCCAAATGAAACACGTAAAATTTCACATTCTCTTAAAACGGCCAGAACTATTTATGGGCAAAATTTGTCTACATGGAGCAACAATTTATAAATTGAAGTCATTATCTATTTCCCAACATGGTTGGGTGATAGGCCGATCAATTCCCAACCACACGTCTAGCAGCTGTAACGTCAAGTCACATGACGTACGCTCTTGCTCGAGTGTTCCGAGAAATTGTACTTAGTTTCCACAAGTTCAATTTATTATTACTCTGCGACCCCTTCGCCCGAGGTTAAAAGAAGCTCTTCTCGATGCTGCATAATTCGTGCATGATTTTACAATGAACGTTTTGCTAGCTGAAGCCAAATGATAATTAAAAACATATATGTTAAGGGGCTTATGCTGCCTTGACTCAACAACACATGCTATTATTGCTCACTTCCAGGTCACATAACAGCAAACGCTGAGACTGTTTGTCGCCAAAAATCTCTGAGCGGGTATGTATTAAAATCTACCCGACGGCTACCCATGACCACTGATGTCCGCCGTTATACTACAACCTACATGCTGTGTTGGAAACTACTTATCCTTTAAACTCGCAGGCTCACACAATAAAACCACGTGGCAAACGATATACTTTTTAGAGGTGTCCGCGTCCAAGTCATGTGGCGTGTCCGGTTTGCACTGTTTATACCTATTTAAGTTCTTATATCAGATTAAAGCTTATAGAGCTTAATATCAAACTATATGAAGAATTTTAAATAAAATTGTCGAATTTTGAAATGAATTGTCGAATTTAAATTTTCGTTTCTAGCAGGAGCCCACCTGTTTCCAGTTAAATTGGATTGGGAAACATACATTTTATACTACGCAGTTTAAAAGATACCTTTATTTCGCTTCGTGAATTGTATGACGTACGTAACTATATAATATTTACTATTCGCAAATGTTCAGACTAAACGACTCGAAGTGCTATGGTTTACATTCGCCAAGTGAATGATAAAATTAAAACTAAATCAATATTTTTTCAAAAGCCTTTTTCCTTTTGTGAAAGTATAGCATCCTGTTAATATACATAATTTATGTACATCAAATAAAACCATATGATAGTTTGATGTAACTCTAAAACTTAAAATAAAAATAAAAATTAAAATAAATAAAATTCAACAAAACAAAATATCTTTCAATCCAGTCTTTCGACTGAACTATGTAGGTGTTAGAAAATCTGTCACTGAAAAAAAATTGGCGCAATAGCTAATGCGCTCTTCAAACTCGGACCTCTCTGGCATTCGCCACTTAGCAACCGAGTGGAAATTGAGAGCGAGTCTCATGTCTCAGGGTGCTTTCTATTATGTCAAACTGACCGGTCAGAGATCAGTGGGAATGCCTAAGAAAAATGAAACGGCATTTTCCGATTAAACGGAGCCAACCAATAGAAACGACTCTTGTCATTTCAAATTATTTTTTTCCCGAATTCCCTAATTAAGACAAAGAACCGGTTTATCAAAAATTTGGGACGGAATATTCCGACCGAAATATGTGGACCACCTCCAGAGGTGAACCCGAATATTCCGGTCAGATGAAACCGAAACGGACCTTTCCATTTGAATTCCGACCGAAATTTCCGTAATCTTTGGCATAATGGAAAAACACCCTCAGTCACTGGTAGACAGTTACTATCGAGCGACAAAAATGAAGAAAAAAAAAACACATTGTTCCCGGCAACCGTCCCACAAGCGACTGCGAGATGAAACTCTCCTCAGGTAAGTGCCAGAAACGATGACCGTCGATGCAACAAGAAAGGGAAATAAAACATTTGAAAAAAGAAAAAAAGCTAAGCTACTTCGTTAACGTGAACAGGCAAATAGATTTTAAGAGAATGGCAGATACAAAATGTTATTTAAATACTTAAGGACGTTCGCACCAAAATTTTCTAACATTTTTTTTTCTGAAAATTTTATCATTGTAGGAAAAAACACCTAAATCTGAGTAAATCGGGCTTCGTCAGTTAGCTAAGAACACCAAAGTGGCTGTAAGTCCCAAAATATTGCAATTAGAGCTTTGAAGGGACGTGTTCAGTTCTCTGCCAAATATGGTTTGAATTTAGTCAAATGGTGAGGCTCCTCAAAGAACAAGTTCGCATTTAGCGACCATAGTTTCACGCGCCTTTCAGCCGCAAGTTGGCAGGATTCCATGTCCTTTGGACAGAAATCTTGAATTTTCTAGTTTGTTAACTTCCCAAATTGAATTTTTGTTCGTTTTTGGACAAAGTGGAGATAACTGTAAATAAAATCTGCTTCTGAAAAGAAAAGAAGGGGTCACCGAACGTCCAAGATCGTTAAATCTAATCAAAGCTATAGGAATAGCCATCTGCCCCATCGCTGTTCATTTTAGTGCTTAGCACGCGCGCTCGATCCATGACGTGGCATGTGAATTTGAGTGCCAAGAAACATTTAGCGCGAACGTCCTGAAAGAAATTTAGTTCGGAAGGAAAGTTAGTAGCACTGAGCGGCGTCCAATTCGCAGTGGGACGACCACGCAGCGGGAGTCCGATTTGTTTATCAGGAGTATAAATATAGACTGAATTGGACGACGCGAAGTCTAATTACCAATGAATGAATGAATGAATACCTTTATTTAAGTGTCAGACTAAAATAGCAGTAGATAACCACTAAATGGGGACACTATAAAATAAATTGAAAATGACTAAATCTATATATTAATTAAAAAAAAAAAAAAAAAAAAAAAAAAAAAAAAAGGCAAAATGCTAATTGAGCTTGAAATTCTAAGATTGGTTAACATGCTAAAATATTTACAATATGTACAAGATAAAATTTATAACTGTTGGATCGTTAAAAACTTTTTTTACATTAAGTACTGCATAAAATACAGTTGGTACAGTGATTATCGGTCAGTAAAGTATTTAGATCAATCTTACGGATATTTATCTTGAAAGATGATAATGTTGGCAGTTCTCTAATGTTCTTAGGTACAATATTCCATAACTTAGGTCCAGTGTATCTGATAGAGTGCTTACCATATGTTGCTGTATTAAATCTAGGAATAACAAATTCTTTGTTACGTAAGGCATATTTCGTATCAGACCTCCGAAATAGGTCAGCAATATACTTAGGACATATATTATTCTTGACCTTGTACATGAGAGTAGCCATGTCCTGTAACCTTCTGTTTTGTAAAGTACATAGATTAGCCATACCCAATAGTGTGTTATAGCCTGACGTTTTGTCGCAGTAGATGGCTCTAAGTGCCCTTTCCTGTAGCCATATAAATTACAATTTCCGAGAAAAGAAATATAGCCAAGTTGTGAAAGAAAGACAACGTTTGCATTAAAAGACTGACATAATGTCGCTTTTCATTTTGAAGAAAGCCCTCTACAACTTTGAATGTGATTGGCTTGTTGAACTCTCCGATAACAAACCGTCCGATAACAAGGTGAATGATAACCAAGTGAATTAGTGGAAAATAGCAGTTTGCTTAAACCAATCACAAGAAAGGAAATTGCAGTTTCTATGATTAGTTTCATTTATACCATGGCATATGAAATACAGCCAATTAGAACACAAGAAGGCTCTTACATAGTAGACGGTATCACACCCGACCATCATATTGTGCACTGCGCGCGTTCGCCGCAATGATTGTGTTGGCTACTGTATTTTCTGTGGCATGGTACAAAATAGTTCTACAACGTTTTCTTGTGGTATACTAACCACTTATGCTCTGTAGCCTGGGGTCTTGTGCGGTCCGTACAAAAACGACCCAGAGTGAACATTTCCCACTATGACTCGAGCAATTTACTGTAGTAAGAAGGCTAGTTTATCATTTGGCATTTGCCCGCTATCGAAAACTTGCAAACAAGCTAAGATACAAGTGACATGTGGAATATTCCATGGTTTACGACCAGAAAGAGTTGCATTACTACATGTAGACTAAAAAAGGCCTTGGTTACCGAAACACCTGGCATATCATAATCTCAGCCACCGTTCATAAAATACATTTTGATCTCCTTGACTGTAACATTTTTCCTTTTGTGAAAACGGCCAGTTCTCCCATGTTAAGTTAGTTTACTCTGATTATCTATTATGTCATTTAAACACATTTTGACTCCTCAACTGTTGCAATTTTTCTTCTTTAAGAAGGTTAAGTTCTTTCATTATATGCCAGTTGATGATACTGTAACCCATGTCCGTCAAACACCACATGAGTTCTCTAACAGTGGCCTGGGAACCACTAGACTCGCTCCATTTTTTGAGCGCCATGCGACAACAATCCTCGTAATCTCTTCTTTCATCTTCAATGTTATCCATGACAGCCTCTTTCACTTTTAATTTGCTAGCAAGTTTCCTCCATGAACGACCAACGTTTTCAGCAACCAAAGAACGCAAACGTTCATCGGGTGGAGTGCTGACCGATGCTTGAGCTGAATTAATCAGGAACCACAAAGTTAGTTTATGTTATCATTCTAACATTAGTTTATTTGTTCACTTAAGGCTAAGGAGTGATAGTAGTCCGGTAAACATCGCAGGTGAGAAGACGCTATGTAACATAACAGAGAGAGAGAAAAAAAGAAACATACTTAGATTAGAACCAAAATGCATGCAGCTTGAGTCAATGTAATTTCAGTATTAGTTGCCCTTTGCACCAGTATGTAAACGAGTTTTCGTAGGTAGCTTTCAAGTAAATCAGTTTCAATCTCAATAAGAAATTTCGCAGCAAGACTTCGCAGCAGGCAAATGCAACTCAGGGATGCCCTATTGGTCACATTTTCTCGCCGTCTTCACTTTATAAGTATGAATAGTGCATTAAAAAAACAAAAAACAAAAAAAGAACAAAGAAAAGTTTCAAAAAGGACAAAGGGACAACTTTGCTTTGTTCTTCCCAAGCTAAGGCTGACACAGATTCCCATGTGGGTGTGAGGAACCATAAACCTTAACAATTGATGGCCAAAAAGATCCCTCAAATGGCAATACTTAAAACAGGTGTCACCTTTTGGGAAACAAAGCAAGTTTCCCTTAATCATCCTCGTGATCCCTTGAGGTTATAAACACGTAGGATTGTTTGTATGCATTTTTCCACTTTTTAACTCGCTAAGATAATCGCCTTAACCTTTAAGAAGACGATCTGCGACGTGCTCCACTCCTGTTCCTCTCCCTTTAAGAAATCCAACAATGCTATAAAAACACACTTGTTGATCCTCCAGTGAGAGCCTTGCGAGATCCTTGAAGAAATAAGTTACCTCAGCTCGTGTGGAGCTTCCCTTATTATGACGTTCATAAATGTCTCCCCGACCAATTTCCTGTAAGACACCATTGCATGCAGCTAGCATTTCCGTCAACGGGGCGTCGGTGAGATTACTGTCGTCTAAATGCACACCAAAGAACTCTACAGGAGTTTTCTATAAACCAAACATGTCATTAGCAGTTTAGAAACTTTTCATAAACAGGACTAGGTTGGTGGCGGTCTAACGGGTAGGGAAAATGAGGCGAGATATTTCGGAAAGTAATTGGGACGAGATTGGTTGCTTTCGCATCCGCAAGGCTCTAACCTCTCGAGTTGTGATTGGTTCACTGGATTGTCTATGTCCTTTGTTACTGGTCACAGTGATCACCCTGGTTTAGGTGTTACCACACTCAGTGGAAAATCGCAATAGTGACACATAACTAAAGCAAAAACTTCTCTATCGAAAGGCTTACCTCTGTATCTCTTGTAGGGGGAGGTAGGTCCATTTCCAGTCTGCACAACAAATTTTCATCTTCCAACGCTTGGCTACTATAAAACTCGATAGTTAGTTCTCCGTGATTGATAACTTGCACTTTCAGAGATCTCTTGAAAGAATCGTTCTTTAGAAACCTGTAATAGTAACCTCAGTTAAAATAGGACAGCATAAGAAATTGTTTAAGTTTTGGACTATTACTCAAAATCGAAAAGTGGTATCAAAATTAAACTGCACACCCCTGATATGGAGTAGTAGGAGAAGCTATGCTCCCTCGAAGTGTGCCACAGGGTTTGTTCCATTGAGATGACACTGACGGGTGGGGATCAATGATACAAGATCATTTGTATCACAACACGTCAAAGGAGTTGATAAATCCTTGAACAAAGTGGATTCCTCGCTTCCCTTGACGAACCATGATCTGAGTGATGTTTGATGACTGATCCTGACGCAGATTATCACAAAGGACGGATCCTTCGCGTTTCTTTAACTAAAATAAAAAGAAGTATTCTTCTTTGATCTTAGAAGAGCCCTTGGAAAACGGCCACAACGCAACTATAAGGTTGGGGAGCATAAGATGGGCTTTGTATTCTAGTTCCCTTGAGATCAACACTGAAGTTCACCATTCCTGGTGACGTAATATATATATACGCGCAACAGTGGGGGACTGGCAGCTAGCTTTGATTTCGCCGCTTTCTGGTTTCCAGGATCGCCCCAGTAAAGAAATCTGTCAGTCATTTGAAAACCGTAACGAGCATGCCCATAACGCGAAAATAGCATGAGGAAACCGAAATGTTACATTGCCATTTTTTCTCAGGATTTGTCTTCAATATTCGATAACTTTTTATTCGAATTTTTAATAACAGCTCTGAGACAATAAGGACTAAGGGAAAGAAGAGCCAACTTTGTGTTATTTTCCTGGCAAGTGTGGTTGCATCGTTGGTTGGCTGGAGAGGTTTCGCCGTCTCAGGAAGAAAACGAAGCTGACATTTTTCATTCGGTGAGAAAATTACGTTTCATTTTCAAGCTGACCAATTATTCTTCTCTACTCTCTGCGCGAAGCCTCCGAATGTACGTCTTCAAAAAATTTCTCAACTGTTCAGAGTTGTACAATTAAATTAGAGCTTAAATTTAAAAAAAAAAAAATTCCTGTAAATAATGGAGAAGCGTTCTCAAGTCAAATGACTCTGAAAAAAAAAAATGTCAGTTGCAGATCGGTCAGCAATAGTTTGCATGTCTCGATGAGATCAACTAAACGGGTTTTGAAACCTCCACACCATACTGTTCAGTGCCAATTTTAAATATTTTTCTGCTTCTGCTTATGGGAATGTCCAAAATGGACTGATAAGCATCACTTTAATCTGTGTGGCGGGAGAATGCTCTTTAACACTTCTGGATGTCAAAATAGGGCTGCCATACACTCATCTGCAAAGGGAGATATGAAATAGATCCAGAGAAGCCAAATGAGCTATGTTACCTGTAGTTGTGTGCTAGTAATGAGGTAGGCTGGCAAAATGGCCATTCGATCATCCTGACAACTATTTTAGACCTGGGCAAACCTGAGTCAAAAGAACCTCTACAGCATTTAAAACAGGCCAATTTGAGACTTGACTTTATACAAGGCTTTCGAGAATAACAAGAAAAGACATGAAGCGCAGGGATCAGTAACAGTCATTTTGCTCCCAAATGTATTAGCCCCTAGACATATTTAACCAAACCAGAAGTCGATTAATTAGCCCCCAACCAGAAATAAAGACCCTATATCTCTCGTTCTTTAAGCATAAGTAAGAGGCTAATAGACTTGTGGTTAGGGGCTAATCGACTTGGAGCCTAAATGGCTGGTAACGAAACGATCAGGTTTGTTTTATTCCTCTTACGCAAAAAGATGTGTGTGACGATTTAAATATATCAAATTTCGCCTAAAGTGTTGATTAGGAGTGGCTTGTTCCTGTAATGGAACAATAGCTAGTTAAGACATTAAGGCGCACTAGTTAACATAAAGTCAGATGAATGAAGTCTTCGATACTACTTGTCTCAAATGGCGATTCTAAGTGAAAGAGAGAAGCATGAACAGCTATGAACCCTTTGAAATCTGATTGAGGGTGGCATAAAGAATTAGTGCTCGGGAAAGGGCTAATAAAAAAGAAAATCAAAATGAGGTGATAAAGTCCAACTTCCTGCACATTCCATCCCAACGACTAGATTGGACCCATTATTTATGCCTTTAAGTCAAGAACATCAAAACAAAAGTCTGAGGATGATTATAAAGGAACAAAAACAATCAGCAACACAACAATTGTGTTGTAACCAAGGGGATGGTGATGAATTCTCAATCTGCCGAAGGACCTCTCCAGTTTTCACTTTGATAAATAATGCCAGATGCGTTGCTTGAAACTGAAACAGACCTCTTATACTAAAGTAAAAGAAAAGCGCTGTACCCCACTACACTCCCTATGAAATCTGCTTAAACCCTGTCAGTCAAGTGCAAACAAAAAGAATCACGAAGCTTTTAAGCTGCTAAAAAATGCAAGCATTACCATCAGGTAGTCCGGAGATATAGAAACACTTCAGTTTTTCCCGTTGATAGGACACCGCAACAAAAAATGCTCCAAAGAAATATGAAAAACCGTGATGCCTCTAATCTGGCGTACACTGAATGAAACACCGACATTTTTAAAATTCCTGCTGGACTTCCAGCTTACATGTTTACTTTGGTCTATTTATCCCCGATGCCTCAAAATGTCCAAGTTTAGAAGTAGGGCAACTGGAGCATTTTCTTAAATGTATGAAAGTGAAATATGTACCAGGCTTACTGAACTTTAGAAAACACCCTTCACCCCCAAATCCTCCCCCCCCCCCTTCCTCC
>JAHPZR010056193.1:32500-40000 GCA_019787425.1 Platygyra sinensis | reverse complement strand
TCTGAAATATGTGTAAAATAACAATTAATAACGCCACAAATACAACCATACTAAGACATTGGAATCTTTCGTAACAGTTCAAATATAAACCTTTAACTGTCTTAGAAGCTACAGTATGTTAAGGTCGCAAAGATGTGACTTTTACAAGTCGTCTCTAGAGGGTCTGCTCAATTGTCCTCAATATTAATTATAACCTTCGTTCTTCAGGATTTTTATATCCTGCTTGGGGTGAAGTACTACTTCTTTTTTAACCAATTCTTTTAAATGTTCCGTCTATCTAAATGTAATTGTGCAGTATTAAATTGCCTGAGATATTTCGATAATTCTATTATGATAGCAAATGTTAGTTAAACAAGAATGAAAAGGTGTCGTAAAGGAATTTAATACCTGACAAAGATCGAAAATCAATTGTTTTATCGACGTCCACCCACTCATTGGTTTCCTTGTCAATCAACTTTTTCAGTACCACCTCATAACCCTTAAGGTCAGACGCACTGTGAGAAATGGCCAAAGTGACCTCCCTATTGAAAGCAAGTCTTTCATAGATGCCAGCTGATAGTTCAACCACATCACTAACTATGGCTTCATTTTCTTGGAGAGGAGGAGAACAAGCTGTAATCTTCCATCTATAGAGGGCCATTAGCCTGTCCTGAGACACGGCATCAGGTGGAAAAATGAAGTGTGCCGCCACCTTTTTGAGCTCCCAGTGACTGCCTTGTTTGGATACAGTGCCTCTGAAAAAAAAAAAAAAAAAAAAAAATAGTAATAATAAAATAAATAAATGAATAAGTAAATAAGTAATAGTTAAGTTCATAACTTGGCTCCAATGAGACTTGCTAATCACCTGCAGTGGACCATTACCACGTACAATGTATATGTCAGTTGGAAAGGTGTACATTGTTCTACAGAAAAGGCTGATCTATGAATACGAAATACCAAAAACTAAAGGTCTTTCCTTTACCAGGTTAGTAAGTGTTACATGATAACAAATTCGCAAATACGTCAAAGCACAGTTGGTAGCTAAAATTTGAATCCTAAACACAAATTAACCAAAGCAAATTTTCTTCAGGACTGCTAAGAGTGTGTTAATTACACACCAAACAGCCCCAGTAAAACGGGAATATCCCTATGCGTGAGTTCTTGGGCATTTGAAATTCGGAATTGGTAGCTTTAAGCCCGTTTACGAGCTATATTCGTAATATCAGTTGTAATCAAAGTTTAATCGGTAATTGATTACTCAAAGAACAAGCCGAATTACCCCACTGAGCTACAGGACATTCGTAGGAGCTGAGCCCTTAAATCACTCTCTAATGCCTTAACCATCCTAAATACTGCTAGGATAAGTCTGGCAGAACTCGGTAGCTTCTGACACCGATAGAATAACATCCTTTTCGTGCAGCTATGTGCGTATACAAGTAACCTGTGCACAGAAATAAGGCTATCCAATGCTGTAAGACAAAAAGAAATTTACTCGAGGATCAAGCTAGTGTCTTCTGCTTCAGTTGCCTCAACTCCGACGTCTGTTTCGTCCTCAGATTCGACTTCAATAGACCCGATAACATCGTCACCGGAGTTAAAAGCAATGCCTTCTTGAGATAAGTCTTCACCCTCCTCTTCAGATCCGACTGTAATCTCCTCTTCCTCTTCGTCTTCCTCTTCCTCTTCGTGTTCCTCTTCCTCTTCCGCTTCCTCTTCCCCTTCCCCTTCCTCTTCCTCTTCCTCTTCCTCTTCCCCTTCCTCTTCCTCTTCCTCTTCCTCTTCCTCTTCCTCTTCCTCTTCCTCTTCCTCTTCCTCTTCCCCTTCCTCGGACTCAGCTGATGTAGAAGCTGGTTGTTCAGCTATGGAAAATCAAAAAGATAACAACACTAGAAATAAGAAATCCAATGAAATGGGAAGTATAGTTAAATGATCTACTCTTGAATAAGCCATGCCCATTCAAGTAATTGTACAAACAAGTAATTTTACTTGAAAAAGAATTTAAGTTGTATTGAAGGCTCTTAACATTGGGTTCTAAAACATACTCTTTAGAATTTATAAATAAATTACCTTTTTTTCGCAAGGTTTCCCCAGGATGTTTTCCAGTTCTTGCCAGGGCCTGAAAAAAGCAAAAAAGTAAATGGTTAATTAAATAACATCCGGAATATAGTACACATTTAGTTGATCATTTTCAGTCCTTTAATCCAAGAAACACCACTTTTTAGCTTCTAGCTACATAGTGATGGTTGCTTCCTTGCTGTGACAACAAAGGAAAAACGTATAGAGTGGTGCAATTCAAACTTCACTAGCCATGTATGTAACTAAAAATGTAAGCTAGGTTCCTAGTCACTCTAATGACTAGTCGTAAACCAGGTCTTCTTGGCCAGTACAGTGCAGAGTCTTAGAAAACTCTTCAGGCGGTTTATGTTGAATATCCTACAAGTACATTTGTACAGACGATGTAGAAAAACAAAACAACACACTTAGTTCAACTATAACCGCCTGCCTAGATTAGCTCGCTATTTGCAGGCGGTGTTCACTGTAACTAATTCTTTTGGAAGATTTAATAAACTTGAAACTTGAAACTTGAACTTGAATATAATTCAAGAGAAATGCACTAATTAAGAACCAAAACCGTTTTCAGACTGTCCAGAATAAAATGTAACTTGCATGTATACCAATCTTTGTAAGTTTATAAAAGCCTACCTGTAATGCCTTGTGGTAAATGTTCTTTCTTTCATGGTCTCCCATAGACAAAGCTAGCTGTTTGACTTTCGAGAGGAACTGTTTCATTGAGGGGAGTTCCATCGTAGCCTGCTTCACCTCCCACACATTATCATAAAAACTCAGTGCTTCGTTTCCATATCGTCTGAACAATTCCCCTTTTTTAAGTTCCTTACATAACTGGAGGATTGCAGTGATTGTTCTTTCCCTTGCCACACCAAACTCCTTCAACTTATCTCCACCTTTCCCTTCTTCCCACTGCGTTTGCAAAGTACTCAACAGGCTCTCTTGGAATTGTGGAATATATTCCTTCTCACCAGCGTTTCGGTAGACCTGTTCTACCTTGGTTATTAATGTCGCTTTGTCGTAGCCATCTTTCTTCTTACCAACAAAGTCTGGTCTCACAAGAACTTTCTGGTACAGCGCCAACTTGATGTTGTTGTGCTTCTTGAGCTTTTCATGCTCCCCGAGGTTAACACAAAGTTTAATTGTCTTGTCCAAGATCATAATTCTTTTTCTCAGCATCTCATTAAGCACACTGTTATCTCTTTCTTGGTCAAACTCCTCTTGAAACTGTTCCTCACTTGCACTCTGCATTCCTTCATAGAACCACAAGGCGTTTTTCTCTGCCTCATTCTTTTCTTTCTTGTCACGAACCAGTTGCAATAACGTATCAATTATCTCTCTGTTGTTATCGGTGAAACTAAACTGCCCAGAACGCCTCTCTTCGTCCCAAAAACGTTTGCAAAATTCCAATGCATCTTTTCGTAATTGCTCCTTCTTGTGACGAAATGATGGGAAATATCGTTTCATCCTTGTTCCTCTCGACCTGTCATACATGTCCTCAACACCAGTGATAATCTTTCGCCATACTTCACTATGGTTACCTGCACCAAGAGACTTCTCCATTTCCCATGCTTCAAGAAACATCTCCAGTGCTTTCTCGAATTCTTCAAAGTTGGCCTGAAGAACTGCTCGCTGGAAAATGCTACGTACGGTCTCTGGGTGATTCCCAAGAAGCTTCATCCTTATGTTGTAAGCCCTTTCTGCAGGTTCAACTGCTTCTGAATACTTTTTCTGAAACATGAGAGCATTGGCAAGATTTCTACAGAATTGAGCCTCGTCATGAAACCCTGAAAGTTTCAGATCTTTCAAAAGTCTCAGCGCTTCACTGTAATACTGCACTGCCTTCTCGTAGTCTCCCAGACCCTCATGTACTGTGCCGATTTGATTCTTGTACATTGGAATGTCTAAGTGGTAGTCTGAACCAGCCAACTCTTGTTGCATGCCGTATGCTATTTTGTAAAACGCGAGTGCATTCTCTGGGTTGTGGAGGTGGAAATGACAGTTTCCAATCGCATTGTAGCACCTTGCAAGATCAGTATGAACCTTAAGGAGTTCCTCTGAAAATTGCAACGATGACTCCAAGCTTTCTAGTGCCTTCCTGTAACTTCTTTTCTTCCAGTAGATTTCTCCCTCAGAATACAAGAGAAGTCCCTTGCTAAGCCTAAATGAAGCACTTGATTTGTCGCGAACTTTCTCTAATGAACAGGACGCTTCTTCCAACACTTCAAATGCTTTCTCAGTTCCATCAACATCTAACACTTGGCGAGATTCCCAGCATTTTAACTGCGCCCGAGATAGAGAACCTGTACACGGCAAAATAAAGTACATGTTAGATGAGATAATGATAAACAAAATAGTGACTTTGTCATTTCATTTATTTTCCCTTTTTTTTTTTTTTTAAAAAAAGGCAAACCAGGGGAGTTACACATACGATTGCTGGTGTCTACACTACTCAAACCAGCGCAGATCACACGCAGTGTAGATGATCCTATCGCCTTTTGCTATGTACCAAAAAATCAGGGAGATACTTCAAATAATAAGCGTGATAAAAATAGGATTGTGGAAAAACTACATTTCCACATAAAAGACATCAGTTTTAATATATAAAAATATTGCAATAGATAGTGGACTTTTTCTTGATAAACGTATTAAAAATAGACCAGTTGAGCCTCAACTGAAAAATCAATTATGGATTCTTGGAGGCATCAAGGATTGAGTGTCGAGTAGAGACAGTCACCTTAAGTTTCGACTGGTGCTGTAGCTTCTTTAAAATGAAAAATATCAAATATTATTCTACAGAGCGCCATATCTTAAATTTCATTGCCTGGGAAAGTGTTATACCGGTAAGAAATATGGGTCAGCCGATAACGGATTTTAATACAACTTGCTCCAGAAGTTGGCCATCAAAGGGTAAGATCTTGCAATAGCCAAGTTTTTTTTCTCTCCCTTTTCGTTTAAAAGTTTCAGGAAAGTCTCATTTCGGTCCTCTTCTGTTTTAAGGCGAGCAAAGTGGTTGTATGAGTACTGATTTTCTTGTTGTAAACCATATCATTTAACGATAAAAATTTGCGACGAAACTGTGATAATGTGCTAATTTATGCAAAACGTACACTGAATACATGAGCATGAGTCAGTAGGGACATGTATAACTATTTTGTATAATTTGTGCGTGCTGAGTCAGTTGAGTAATGTAATGCGACAGTCAGGATCTTTTCTTCATTAAATCGTTCCTTCTTAAAATGCTCTATTCGGCTACTGATCTACTCGTGCTGTTAAAGGCCCGTTAAAACATGGTGGCAGCGTTTGGTTAACGCTGAAAATCTTCGACAACGTAATAACCGTCTACGATGTCAGGGGAAGAAGAAAATTCAGGTTCGAGCTTCGGCGCAACTACTCAGCCTCAAGCGTCGCAATCTACAATGTTTCACCAGATTTTGCCGCCCCAGTACTTGGATTAGAAGACCACGGGAGAAATCGCCGAAAATTGTGAGTTAAGGAAAAAGAAGTACAATAATAATTTTGTCATTTCTCGATTAGACCGGGAAAGCCCCGAATGTCAGCTCGCTATGCATAAGCATGTGATCCGCAACGATAGTCTCGAGGTGATCGAAAGCTTTCCTTATTCCGAAGGGGAGAACGCAAACGACTGGCGTCAGGTTATGGCCAAGATGGAAAAGCATTGCATCGGCGAAGTAAACGAGATTTATGAAAGATTTTGTTTCAACAAAAGGGACAAGCTTCCCACAGAAACGGTTGACAAGTTTGTCGCTGAGTTGAAGACTTCAGCTAAAACTTGCACTTTTTTGCGATTGTTTACGTGACAGTCTCATACGCGATCGTATCGTACTTGGAATCAAGAATGAGCAAACCACTAAAGAGCTCCTCAGGATGGGAAAGCTCACCTTAAACCGATGTATTGATGTGTGTCGCAGCGAAGAAGTTACTTCGATGCAAATGAAGTCGCTATCCGAGCCCGTTGACAACGTTAATGAAGTCAATCCGAAAGGGAAAAATCACAAAGGCTTTCTGATTGGAAAGTTAAACATGGAATCTAAGAAGATCTCCTGTAAGTTTTGCGAGTATGAGCATCCACCAGAGAAAAAGAAGTGCCCAGGATGGGGTAAGACGTGCAAAGAGTGTAAACAGAAGAATCATTTTGCCAAGAAGCGTTCCAGGAGAACAGCAGCTTATAATATTGAAAGCGAGGAAGAGCTCTAAGAGATCAATGTCGTGAGGATACAAGCTGTCAATGAGAGGGCTGTTTTTGCGAAGATGTTATTTAAACAACAACCGATCCGATTCCAAATTGACTGTGATGTGAGTGCGAACATTTTACCGCTCAAATATACCGGAGGCGAGGAACTCGCTCCGTGTTCGCAAACACTAGTGATGTGGAATGGCACCAAAGTGAAGCCCGTTGGTACCTGTGCTATAAGGTCGTGAACCCCAGGAGCCACTTGAAGTTCATGGTCAGATTTTTTATTGTTAATGAGAGCCTGACACCTTTGCTTGGCGGTTTAATGCTACTGAGAAGATGAAGCGGTTGACTATTCACAAAGAAAATTTCGTGAATGTTGTGGAGGATGTGAACAGTGACCTGATAGATAACTAACCAGATGTTTTCGAAAAGAATCTTGGAACACTTCCTGGGAATGAACATCTCCAAGTTGATCCTGACTTTAAGCCCGTTGTCCCCCCAGCGCGAAAAATACCTGTGTCCGTTCGCAACAAGTTTAAAGAGGAATTACAAAGGCTGGAAAGTATCCAAGGTTACTGCTCGGGTTGACCAACCGACCGAGTGGGTCAGTCAGATTGTGGTAGCTGTTCACGGAGCGATCCTTTACAACGAGGCTGAGGTTTTCAGCCTGTCAATCACAAATCCCAAAGGACGGACAATGCTCCCATTTGACTGGCTTATTCACTCAAATCTAATTTTAACGAGTTGCCACAGGATTCTGTTTTTCTGCGGTTGAGAAATAAATATATTAATTGAAAACTAAATTTCGAAAAAAAAATACAAACAGACTGCGAAGGTAATATATTTTATATACGGTAATGTTGTTTTTCTTCAGCCAGTTATCTAAAGGAGATTCCATAAGGTCAACATTTGCTGCTGTTATCCTCTTGCAGCCAAAATTCAGTCGACCTTTTACGAACGTAATCAGTTGTTTTATGGCATTCAGCCTTGATCCTTCCTTTTCCTTTCTAACGTTAATATTCAGGCGAAATCTCACTTTGCCATTTTTCAAGTTCTGTTGTTTCTTCGTAGTACTTGTTGTTTCCGATTTCTTTGCTCTGAATATGCAACAGTTTGAGGAACAGCTCAGTGTTGTTCAATTTGCATTTGTTTGCACCATCATAACGCTCATAAATCTGAATGATTTTAAATATCCTACCAAAATCCGTCTGTATTCACAGGCTAACCAAAATCCCCTCTTACGAGATTTCGTTTCG
>JAHPZR010056193.1:0-30000 GCA_019787425.1 Platygyra sinensis | reverse complement strand
TCGTGGCATAAGTCTCACTTTTAGCCAATGAGACAGTAAAAGCTGACAGATAATTTGAGATGGTCGTTTTCTCGTCAAAGTTTGGCCAAAACTTCTGCCAGGCCTCATTCTGCCGGAACCTTCTACGCCAAATAGTCATACATCAACTTAAAGACTTTTGCAACAGAAAAACATCATACAACTAGACAGCTTGCTGCGTGTACCCAGGCAGTCGTTATACTGAGAAGCACTAGCTACATTGCAATTGCACCGCCTGCAATTGAGCTAAATGCTCAGCATGTGAAGTCGTACGAAATTCAATCGAATCGATGTGCTCAAGCTATTATGCCTTTGATTGCATTTCTCGTAATCGATTAATAGCTTATTACTCGTTTGCGGATCTTTTGCTCGTAAAATGAGTTAAGATAGTTACAGCATCCTATAAAAGTTTTAGTCTATTTTCCTTAGCCTTTGTCGTTGTTGCTGTTGTTATTGTTGTTCTACATGGTACTGCTCCCACATATATTCATCAATTAATTAGACTTAAGCCACAGTCAAACTATAACCTGCGATCAAATACAAAACACTTACTGCTCGATCTACCCAACAAGACCATGAAGACAACAGGAGACAGGGCATTCTTTGCAGCCGCGCCGACCCTGTGGAACGCCCTTCCAGACGAGTTGAGAGCTTTAGACAGTCTCAAAACTTTTATGACACAATTGAAAAGTCATTATTTTAAACTAGCCTATAGTTTATATTGATAAAATATTTTTACCTAATATCCATTTGTAGTATTATAATCATTTCAATGTTTTTATTATTATTATTATTATTATTATTATTATTATTATTATTATTATTATTATTATTATTATTATTATTATTATTATTATTATTATTATTATTATTATTATTATGTAAAGCGCATTAGATCATATTGTAATGTATTTTGCGCTATAGAAATAATAAAGTTATTATTATTATTATCATTTCTCAAAAAGAGAGACATTTCAGAGTTGTGGCGGACCTTTCTTTAGCACGTAAAATGAGTTAAGATCGTTATTTCAGCCTACAAATGACACCCTTAATGCTGTTGCCATGACAACAGTTTAACCACTGGAGCTGTCTTACTAAAAACTGAAATTCCCAGTTTTCGTCTTAACCAAGAGCCATCTATCCCTCACAATCTATCGATGGGAGTTACGACAACATGCGAACTATGTCTGTTCCAAGTGAGATCCTTTTGTCTCACTTTAGAAGTTGCAAATATGGATGTTTGTTTCTTGGACAGAAACAGAGTGGAGTCGAAAGAGTTGCTATGGCAACAGCATTAAGGGTGTAATTTGTTTCTTTTGTAATGGACATTTATGGTGCCAAGTTTCAAGAGGTTTTCAAGAACACTGCTTTAGTATTTCCAGAGATATCGTGAGCGAAACATACTTTGCAACTTAGACTTAAGAGAGAAGGGAAGAAATATGAGTATCAGTTAAGAAGAAGAAATAGAAAACTTTTTTAAGTCCGAACTGAGGTCATTAAAAAGTTTAGTAGCACTATAGGCCAATGTGCGTTCCCCAGAGTTGCTATGCGGGCATGGCACCTTTAAATTGTAAAGAGAGGCTCTTGTAAAAAGGCCCAGAGGTCCACGCGAATCACAAAGAAATTGAAATCTGTTCCTGAGATATGTAGGAGGTTTTGGATTCAGGAGTACTATGGGAAGAAGAAAAAGTTTCCTATATTTAATAAGATCAAAAACGGGGATCTAGTTTGGTCTTAAAAATAAAGAAATAGAAGCCTGAGAGAGGTCGGCATCGAGGAGTATACGCCCAGCACGCATCTGAAGAGGAGTTGATGGGAACAATTACCTCAGGCAGCAGAGCAATAAATAAAGTAGTTAGCAACACATCATATCTTATGAAACTAAAATCTCCGGAGAAAAGGTAATTTTTTAATGTATGACTGTGTCACATGAAAACCAAGGATATATCATATTCATCTCTCAGGTTATTTGATACAAACAGTCCTGCACAACATGCGAATATAATACACACACAAAAGCGACAAACATCAAAACAAAAAGCAGCTGATGATATACTCTCTTTAAGCAAAAACAGACAGATGGAAGCCACTTATTCAATCAAACATGGTATCCTTGCTGTTAACTCTCAGTGTTAATCACGATGCATCTTGTCTTAACCAGCATGAAAAACTTTTGTAAATATTCTTCTCTTTCTGTAGCAACACTCTGCTGACATTTTTTGCTCATTGATAACGCATTTGATTTTTGTTTGGCGCTAGTGTCTAGTATCAGCATCTAAAACTTTTTGTAAATAGTCTTCTCTCTGTAGCAACACTCCGCTGACATTTTCTGCTCATTGATAACTCATTTGAATTTTGTCTGCCTCTAGAAGGACCTTGGCTAAAACATTCGATTCTTTTAATCTTTAAAGCTGGTAGAACGATCCGCTTCCAAACATACGCTTATACACCATCTTTTAGAGTGGATCTACCGCGAAACGGGTAGGGGTCTGCAAAATGTTTGAAACTAGAAAAGATGGCGCCAACGCATTCGACATATCGTCCTTTCGGCATCGACTTCGAGATCATGGAAAGACGGTTGAGCCTTCATTACATGTCTGCGGTATTGCCCAATGCATGTGACTGAGCTTTGACAGGAAATACGAACAATAATAAAACAGACAACAGTAAAACAATAACTGTCACAAAGATAGTGATAGTGACATTGAAAAGAATATTTGTAGAAGGAAAGAGTCCAAAAATAAAAGATAATGAATCAGCAATACAGTTCATTTTAAAACATAAAGGTATAACTGCTGGCCCCCTACCTGACCGGCCATCATCTTCACACATCTCACCCCAGGAGTGAAACAGCTTGATCTGTTTGTCTTCTGTCAGCATAGCACTGAAAAGTGACGCAATCAATGCATTCTCATGGAATTCTCCCGGGACACTGAAATAGTCTGACTCCAAGGAGATCTCAACAGTAAACTCATAGTTTGCTCTGTCAGTCTCAAACAGTCTGAATGCTCTAACATAATCAGGCTCTATCCATTTTGCTATCTTGTCCATCCTTGCCATAAAGTACTGATGGAATCGTCCCTTGGCTTCCAGGTATGCTACGCGAAAGCTTTCATCATCCTTGATACTGTCAGCATATCTTTTTAAAAGTGGGTGAATGTCATACATCACTTCCTTAGCTTCCTCGTTAACCACAAAAATGATTGCACTAGTTACCAGTCCCTCCAGCAGAACAAGGGCCTCTGATTGACTGAGGCCAAGGATCTTAGCAGCTGTAGCAGCCGAGAAAGGACCACAAAACAATGAAATTGATACAGCTGACACTTTCAAGCCATCAGTAGGAAGTAAATTGAACATTTCTCTGATGGTGCAAAACTGGCCTATATCCACTCCTTCTTCTTCAAAATTGAATGCCCTTTCTTTAGCATCTGCTTTCAATTTCGATTTCTTTGAAGTAACATCTTTCCCCTTTTCAATCCCAGCAATTAGATCATCCGCAGGTTTTCTTTCTTGTCGCAAAATAGCTGCTAAACCTTTCAAAAGCAGTGGTACTCCTTTGGAGATGTTTATTAGTTCATTCTTTTGATGGGTATTAACATTAACCATTCCTTTAGAAATCAGGATTTCTTCTGAGAGGAAACTTTCAAGAGGCTTCACCTCAAAATTGTCAACCTCTTTGGCATCTTTCAAATTGGTCCTGGATGTCAAGAGCAGTTTTAATGACATTTTGTTGTCTTTCACATCAAATTCTGAAAGCCTCACTAGAAATTGTATAAAGGCTGTTTTCAAGTTCTTGCCTTCCTTCCCTTGTCCAGTGGTGAATTGTTCAACATTGTCGAGTAAGAAGAGAACCGGCTGATTTAACTCTTTAATCTTCTCATGAATGCTTGTAACAACAAAATTCTGATCAACATAGCCGATTCGAACAGTGAGTCCAAGTGAACTCATCATGTTAAGATAAATGGCTTTCATATCTTTAGCCTCTCTTAGATCACAAAGAAAACGCTCTCCCTGCCATTTGGAACAAACTGTCTTTGCTAGTGTTGTCTTTCCCACTCCAGCCGATCCAAACAAATTCACAACCAGCGACTGTCCTTTAGTTTCAAGTTTTTTTGTAATTTCCTTGATTTCATCTTGTCGCCCTGGCAATTCCTTCTCTGAATCAACTTGCTGCTTTTGAGAGTCCTTGAAACACTTAATCATTTCCTTAATCTGTTCTTTCTGGTTTCGATTTCGGGGCAACAAACTCTTCGATCAGCGTGAGTTTGTTGTCAGACACAAATCCATGCTTCAATAAAAGTTGTAAAGTTGACGGCAAGTCTTGATTATCGAGCGTTTTAAATTTGCCTCCATAGTTCCTTTTAAGAGATTGCACAACATCTTCTGATTCTGCTGGATTAAACTTGGAAGATATGTTGTTAAAGAGTTCTTGAAATCCTGGTGGGCTTCCGATAACTGCCGCCATCTTTAATCACACTGCTGACCGAAACACTGAGCCGCAATCTGTCACGTAAGGGGAAGGGAAAAACGAGTCAGGCAGCCTCTACACTTTCGCCGGCAGGCGACTGCAATCAACTGCTTTCAAGTCTTGAGATAGGAAAAAATCTCTCCTCGTATGGACATACTAATACACCTGAAAAATACAGCTTTACGAGATGCTATGTGGCCTGACAGACTGTAAACAAGACTGTTGTCGGTTCTTTTAGCGAAGAACGCTGTGTCTAAATGTCCGGCAGCCGGGCATGGTCTTAAATGGACTAAATGCCCGGCAGTCAGGGATTTTCACAGAATTTCCACTGAAAGATCCTAGATCTTTCAAACTTCTTGATGGTATTTGTGTTTCTTTAGAAATGCAGAGCGATTCCAAAAATTATGCTGGTGTGCAGATGACGAAATAACCGAGCCTGTGCATACTATAAAATCGGCATGTGCTGACAAATACTTTTTAGGATCGCTTGACATTTGTAAAGAAATACCAAATACTTTCAATCGGTTTGATTGAAGATTTCAGTTGAAATTCGGTGAATGTTTCTGACTGCCGGACATTTAGTCTATTTGAGACCGTGACCGGCACGTCGGATAAAGACCATTGTGATTTTATGGTATGCACAAGCTTGCAGAATTCGTCCACTACAAATCCATAATAATTTTTAGAATCGCTTGGCTATTCCAAACAAACATCGCATCTTCTCATTAGGTTCAAAAGAAGCTTTCTGTAGCAATTCGTTAAATATCTCTAACTGCCGATGTAAGCGTAAATTTTCTAAGTGTCAAGCACATGCCGATTTTATAGTATGCACAAGCTCGGTTATTTCGTCATCTTGCACACCAACATAATTTTTGGAATCGCTCTGCATTTCTAAAGAAACATCAAATACCATCAAGAAGTTTGAAAGAATCTTTCAGTGGAAATTCTGTGAAAATTTCTGACTGCCGGGCATTTAGTCTATTTAAGACCTTGCCCGGCTGCCGGGCATTTAGACACAGCGTTTTAACAGTTCAAATATCGCATCGTCTAACCATTTTGAAGTTTCATGTTGGCTCGTATTCGGATCGTGTTCTGACAATAAAATGAACCGAATTAACGGTCTGTCACCTGTTGTGATCACGAGGCTTTTTGTGCCTGGTTAAAAGACGAATATCAAAATGTGACAACTATGAATAATTTAAACCGTCACAATGAACCGGGAATGAACATATCCCTCTCTTTGTTATCAGATCCTTTGCATAACAAAAAAATCGCAATCCGTAACAAGTTACCCGAGATATATAAAAGAGAGGACTTTGCATCATGCTTTGCATCATTCCTGTTATTCAAATAATAATATTTTTGAATTGGTAATATGCGGACATTGTGAAATCCTGGCTCGTCGAAAATGATAGGTGTGCAACGTCGTTTAGTCTTGTTTATGTAGACAAAATTAACTGAGCCCCATTGTTAAAATATGGCAGATTAGAGAAGACAACTTTTATTCTTTTTTAATTGTTTATTTTTCCAGACCACGATGCCACAGCGTTCTTCAAACTGCTCTGGAAATTTATGATCACTTACTCCAGAACAAAAAAGCAGCTGTCGTAGCGAATGCTTGCATTAATTTTGTGCATTATCTCTTCAGTTTCATGCTCAAAATAAACAAATGCTTAGCGATCTTATGGGTTAGTGACGTGACCAGGTGTGAGGTCAAGATAGAATTCTTTTTTTGCGTGTTTATGGACTCAGACGAAGTGGAGGTCCATAAACTCGCAAAAAAAAAACGAGGCCAATATTCAGCCATCTTGACCGAACAAGCATGGTCAAGAAAGGATTTATTATATGGCTTTTGGTTTTTTTTTTTTTTCTTTGGGGGATAAATCGGGTAGTCCCGAACGGGCATGAAAGCTCCATCTTGCCAGGTCGAGTATCAAAGCGCACGATTTGTTTCATCTTGGCTGCTCACTCAGCTAGCCATATAATAAAATCACTTACTTCTACTTACTTCGAGAGCTATAGCTAAAACATACATGACAGAGCAAGCCCAATATACGGCAAATGATAACAAGCACAAAAAAGTTATTTTTAGAGCATTGTTCAAAAGTAGACGTGTTGCTTGACCTTGCTCATTACGCTTGAATGGATAATTTTCTCTATCTGTGAAAGCACAATAGTTGACATTCAACTTGGGATACAAAAAAAATCAGCACATCAAAGTACTTAGTAGGTCTTAATACTTATGCACTAGTTAAAATCATTCATCGTGGCTCCCTGCAAACTTCGTCGATGGCGTGGAATCTAAATAAATCGTGTCTACTCCAATATAGATCTTCCACTTCGTTTGCAACTGTGTCATTATCACGAACTATCTGTGTATAATTATCTTCCTTCCTGTAAATTTCTTGAAAGGGATGTCAATACGTCACTGTACGGTGAAGGAAGACAAATGGCAAGAGTTCTTACCATATTGCGATAACATGGATTTTCTTCGTGCTGCTTGAAAAATTCTGACCTTGTGAGTATCAAGCTTTACACATGCATCTGCTGGGTGTGATTTTAATTACAACTTTGTCCACGAGGTGTGCTCTGATGCACATCATTCAAAGAGATCTATGTACTTTCAGCCTTGCCGGTTTGATTTCTTAGGCCAGAGAAACTTCGGGATCAAGGCTAGGGCTTTCTTCATTTCCTTTATGTCCAAACGGTGTGGGGATAGCAGTATTCCAGAAACTCGTCTAGGTGAAGATTAGACAATGCAAATTCTTTTCAATTATCCAGACCTGCTTCACAATTTATTGGCTTTACCATGATAACATGAACACAGTATTCCACTTGATGAGACTGATGGCGGTACTCGTCCTCCACAACAGAACAAGAGTTTGGATAAAAAGCTGTCGATAAGTCAACCTTAAATTTTGATTTCTTCCTTGAAACGATACAACTGAGTATTTGAAGCGACGACTGTTGACAACAAAAAGTCTAGTGGAGGACTGCGTATCGAGGTTTCTACGGCTTAGTTGTAGTCAAGGCTTCTCTGGAGGGTCTACTTCGGGTGCTGTTTATTAAAAGCTTCAGCCATCTTTTAAATTAACACGTGGGTTGTAGCAACTTCTATGGTGCTGCGTTTAATGTAGCTCATGTATTGAGCTGGAGGTGATTGACAGTATAATTGTGTGATTGGTCGTCTCTGACGTATAGCGGCGTCAGGCCAAGCTGTCAGCCAATTAGAGAAAGTTACGAATTCCAAGAAAAGAGGTACACTGTACACACCGGATGTGGTTACGAATTCTCAGAAAAAGGTTAATAATAGCCTACAGATTCTAAGAAACAAGAAACATCAATCTTGGACTTATCAAATAATCATCGCCGACGAAGAAATTTGAACGACAATAATTATTTCAACGTGTACGATAACGCGAATGAAAACATTTCTTTTTGCTAATGCTCGTCGTATATTATTGAGTAAGCGCGAAATGTCAAAGTTCTATTATTGTAATGTTTAGTAATAAGCAACAGCGTTTTGTCGGGCTTAAAATCACGTGCCGAAGGGGAAAAAGGCGCGTGATATAAGACCCGATAAAACACGTGACTGACAGTTTAGTGAACGTCTTCGATTCAAAGACACTCCTAGATAAGCCTGCCCCATTTGAGATGGGAGCAATGATGCTTTTGTGAACGTTGGAAATTAGCCCAGGACTCCGAGGCTTTCAGGACAAACGTCTGTATTTGGTGTTGTTTTGTATTCATCCAAGTCCATTTTACAATTTACAGCCAAAAGCCTCGGAGCATGTCAAAATATTCATATGTCGAAAGTGGCTATTCGTATGCAAGAAAATCAAATCTCACACTTGTTTTGATCTATTCTCCGGTTCTAACTGAAAATGGGGTCCTGTTTCAAAGATTTTCGGAAGCCTAACAATGCGAAGGAGGAGAAGAAGTCAATCGAAAATGCTACGCCAAAGAAGTGTGCAATAAGTATTGAAATATATTTTTTCTCAAGCATCTGAGCGGGCCGGAATCCTAAATCCTCGAATCTGATTGGGTAATCACGCGCTCGTTACCGCTCCAGCTTTTACGATACGGCCCAAGGGCCGGATTTTTTTCCCTCTCAACTTCCCTCTTGAAAGTTAGCGGTAATCGACAATCTCTTGCCTTTTTTACACGTCCAGCGACGATACGGACGACGCAAGTTTATCTCAGTTCACTTTTAAATGGCAACGAAAGTCACTGTAATTAAATTCTTTTGAGTATTTTGAAGTTGTAAGAGTTTGCTTGGTTGTTTGTAGCTTGTCGCTGTAATGGCGCGTAATCCTGCGTTTCTCTCGCCGTAGAATTGGTGTCACTGGAGACTTTAAGATACACTACGGCGGGCTGCTACTACGGCTACTTCGGCCGTGAGGGACTAGGCTGACAACTCCGTTCCCTCTGCAAACCTCAAACAGATTAAGATTTAGCTGTTCGACTTTATGCTACTTTCATACGACAAAGGCTTGATCAATGACAATGATTTCCTTCTCTTGTGTCGATCTTAAATCTCCCAAAACTTAGATTTGCCTCTCAGCTGCTTTTAGAACCGCTGTAATTCCAACCACAACATTAAACAAAATAAGCTTAACACTGATAAAAAGCTAGATTTCAGCACGGGTAGGGTGTTCGTACAATATGATAAGTCCGAAAATACACAGCTTTCAATTCCAGTAAAATACAATTTGAACAGCTCAGCTTAGTAGATACAAAGCTTTCTTATCTGCGGCTGATCGGACCAGTCAATAAAATATGACTGTCGCTTACGATAGGTGTTAATATCGTTCAAATTTCCTGTACAAATGACAAAGAAACAGTTATCTTCGAACGGATTTTTATGATTGAGTACAAACAGTGAAAAGAGCGTTAAAATGAGAAGTAAACAGCAGGCTTATATTTCATATAAGAATTGTTCAATAATTTGATTGGCTAACGAGACGACAGCTGTCAAACAAAAACTTGACTTCAGCTGAGCTTTCACTTTCGAGCTGCTTTCGAGAGAAGAACGATGCCTTGAAAGTTCGCCTAGCTTAACCTGTTTAATGAGGACGTAACAGGAGGTTAAGGGTGCTAGTCCAACGGGAATCCGGCCATGTTGTGGCTAATGAAAACGTGCCAATTGAACTTTCACCCGCTTGCAGCAAGATTGCCCGAACTAGCGTCATGAGTTGGAAAGACTAGACTGCTCCTACTTGTTCAACTGCGAACACAGGATAAAGCTTTCAATTGATTGCTCGTCGGGAGAGCGAAGATGCGAAATTATTGAGGTTCACTTCGCTGAGATGACCGGAGCCGTCGCTACTAAGTAAGCGAGCGTTATTACATTGCACCGTGAAGTGTTGTTTGAGCATTTTTTTAAAAGTAAAGCTTCTCATCATAAACAGAGACAGCTCAATTGGTATTCTCTGTTTGTTTATTTCCCTACCTGTTTTGTCGGAATCTAGCAAAACTTGTTATTTCCGTCCTGTTTTTACTCAACTGTTGTCAAGAATGGTCTCCGTGAGCCATATTTACTGCTGACAAATAGCTCGTTTACATTGCTTTTGTCTGAGTCATGCACTAGGGATGTTTAACTTGGGTACGATTTGTCAAATTTCCAAAGCAAAAATTTGCTTAATGTTACGTTGTCAATCTGTACTCTGTTCTCTGATAAGGCACTCTGTTTCAGCCAATCAGAGCGCGCGTTATATGAGAACTTTATTATAATTACATATACAAGTTAACTATGCGCAGAAATAGGGCTATCTAACTGATATTGTCAGACAAAAATAAATCTATTCAAGTGGATTTAATCTAACTAACTCAAACAAACAAGGAATTTCACTCGAAAAATTAGTTCAGACGTACTGACGGCTCAAAACATTAGGTTCGAGTTATTCCACTGAGCTACAGGGCATTCGTAGGAGCTTAGCTGTTAAATCACCCTTTAATGCCTCAACCATTCTGAATACTGCTAGGATAAGTCTGGTAGAGCTCAGTAGCTTTTGACACGGATTGACAATATCCTTCTCGTGCAGCTATGTACGAAGGCAAGTAAACTGTGCACAGAAATAAGGCTATCCAATATTGTCAGACAAAAAGAAATTTACTCGAGGATCAAGGTAGTGTTTTCTGCTTCAGTTGCCTCAGCCTCGACGCCTGTTTTGTCCTCGGATTCGACTTCGCTCTCCTCACCAGACCCAGTAACATCCTCCCCGGAGTCAACAACAATGCCCTCTCGAGATACGTCTTCACCCTCCTCTTCAGATCCGACTGTAATCTCCTCTTCCTCTTCCTCTTCCTCAGCTGATTTAAAAGTAGTTTGCTCAGCTATGGAATATCAAAAAGACAAAAGCAGTAGAAATAAGAAATCCAATAAACTGGAAAGTATATAGTAAAATACTCTACCATCAAATAAGCATTGACCACGCAAGCAAACAAACAAGTAATTTTACTTGTAGAATAAGTTAAGTCGTTTTGAAGGCTCAGAACATTGGGTTCTAAAACATATTTTTTAGCATTAATAAATAAATTACCTCTTGTGCGCAAGGTTGCCCCTGGGTGTTTTCCAGTCCTTACCAGGGCCTGAATAAAGCAAAAAGCAACTGGTTAGGCACAAAACTTGCGGGGTATTCTAAACGATTAATTTCGCATTCTTGCTCCTTTTTAACGGCATTCCTAATGACGCTAACAGTTACTACTTAGAAACACCACGTTTTAGCTACTAGAATTGAGCTAATTAGTGACTTTTGCTTTATTGCAATGACGACAAAAGAAAAGCGTTTAGAGTGGTACAATTCATAATACACCACCCATGTATGTACACGTAGCTAGGTCTCTAGTCACTCTAATGACCAAGAAAATAGGAACCTTAATCACCGACGACGAATGGGATGGCGACGACAAGTGAAACTGCTGTAGGACTGGGTCGAGGACGTCGTCCACGGCGTGCGGGTGCATGTAAACAGAATCCTTGCAGACACCAACCTAAAACTATCGAAAACTTATATCATGTCTTCCTTTCAGGAGCTTCAAGACCTGTTTCTTTTGAGCTACGAGAATGGTACTATCGATAACAACGAATTTTCAGTCCTACATGAGGAAATTACGCCGAAAAATCCCGATTTCTCACACGAAGGACATGGCAGGTTTTCACTCGGTCTGATATAATCTAAAGCGACCTTCACGGTATAAAATTCTATCCCAAAAACACAAGCGAAAGCCTACATGTTGATAGCAACCAGAAGAAAATGAAGTACAGAGTCATTTTTCAATTTCAGAATTCATTTAATTTTTTACTTTTGCTGACAAACAAATTCCACAGGAGCAAATCGGCAAACCCAAATGTTATTACAATCGATTTCGACACCAAACTCCCCGTAAAATCTAGTTAATGCAACGCTTAGAGGTTAAATAAATAAACACCTTTACTTCCAATAGTTTGAAATAAATTTCCTACCTTCAAACACCCCGTAAATACATAAATATATACTGACGTTCGCTCAGGACGGCAAACTTAGCGTTTTGACGTCCTGAACTTCATGTGAACGACGAATCGAGCGTGCGCAGTAGCGCAGTAAGGGGAAATTTTACTTCCGGTCGTCGTCCTCTAGGTTTGTCGTCGTCGTTGATTAAGGTCCCTAATAACTTCTAGTCGTAAACTAGGCTTTCTTGGCCAGCATTGTGTTAAGTACTCTTACAGTAAAGTACTCGAAGTACTCTTAACGTCACTTTGTAGGCGGTTTATAATGCATGTATATTCGTGCAGAAGAAGGAGACAAAAAAAAAACAGCACACGGTGCAGCTATAGTTTAAGGGAAATGCTCTAAAGAGGAAACGAAACCGTTTCCAGAATTAGCAGAATAAAATGTAGTCTGCATGTAAACGGTCAATATCTTAAGTAAGCAAAAACCTACCTTAAATGCCTTGTGGTAAAAGTTCTCTTTTTCGTGGTCTCCAATAGCCGAAGCTATCTGTTTGACGTCAAAGAGAAGCTGTTTCATTTCATGGGGTTCCATCAGAGCCTGCTTCACCTCCCACACGTTCTCATAGAAACTCAGTGCTTCTTTTCCATATCTTCTGAACGTTTGCTCTTTCTTAAGTTCCTTACATAAGCAGAGGATTCCATTGATTGTTCTTTCCCTTGCCACAACAAACTCCTTCAACTTCTCTCCACCTTTCCCTTCTTCCCACTGCGTTTGCCAAGTGCTCAACAAGCTCTCTTGGAATTCTGGAATATATTCCTCCTCACCAGCATTTCGGTACAGCTGTTCTACCTTTATTTTTAGTGTCGCTTTGTCGTAGCCATCTTTCTTTTCGCCCACAAAGTCTGGTCTTACAAGAACTTTTTTGTACAGCGCCAACTTGATGTTGTTCTGCTTCGCGAGCTTTTCATGCTCGGCAAGGTTGACGCAAAGTTTAATTGTCTTGTCCAAGATCATAATTCTTTCTCCCAGCATCTCATTAAGCACACTGTTATCTGTTTCCTGGTCAAACCCCTCTTGAAACTCTTCCTCACTTGCCTTCCACATCCCTTCATAGAACCACAGGGCGTCTTTTTCTGTCTCACTCTTATCTTTCTTGTCACGAACCAGGTACAATAATTCGTCAATTATCTCTCTGCTGAAATCGGTGAAACTAAAATTCCCAGAACGTTTCTCTTCATTCCAAAAACGCTGGCAAAATTCCAATGCATCCTTTCTAAATACTTCCTTTTTGGAATGAAATGATGAAATGTATTCTTCCACCTCTCTTCCGTTAGCTGTTTCCACGTACATGTCCTCAACACCAATGATAATCTTTCGCCATACTTCGCTGTGGTTTCCTGCACCAAGGGACTTTTCCATTTTCCATGCTTCAAGAAAAAACTCCAAAGCTTTCTCGAATTCTCCAAAGTTGGCCTGAAGAACTGCTCGCTGGAAAATGCTACGCACGGTCATTGGGTGATTCCCAAAAAACTTCATCCTTATGTTGTAAGCCCTTTCTGCAGGTTCAACGGCTTCTGAATACTTCTTCTGAAGCATGAGAGCGTTTGCAAGATTTCTACAGAAGTGAGCTTCGTCATGAAACCCAGAAAGTTTGAGTTCTTTCAAAAGTCTCAGTGCATCTCTGTAATACTGCACTGCCTTCTCGTACTCTCCCTGACCTTCATACACTGTGCCGATTTGATTCTTGTACATTGGAATGTCATAGTGGTACTCTGAACCAGCCAACTCTTTTTGCATGCCGTATGCTATATTGTAAAACGAGAGTGCTTTCTCCGGTTTGTGGAGGTGGAAATGGCAGTTTCCAATGGCATTGTAGCACCTTGCAAGATCAGTATGAGCCTTAAGGAGTTCCTCTGAAAATTGCAACGATGACTCCAAGCTTTCTAGTGCCTTCCTGTAAGCTCTTTTTCCACAGTAGATTTCTCCCTCAAAATACAAGAGAAGTCCTTTGCTCAGTCTGAAGGATTCACTTGATTTGTCTTGAACTTTCTCTAATGAACAGGACGCTTCTTGCAACACTTCAAATGCTTTCTCAGGTCCATCAACATTTAATACTTGGCGAGATTCCCAGCATTTTAACTGCGCCCGAGATAGAGAACCTGTACACGGCCAAATAAACTACGTGTAAGACGAGATAACGGCAAGCAAAAAGGTAAGTAACTTTTCGTTTTCTTTTTTTGATAAAAAAATAAATAAATAACAGAAAAAGGTCAACGTATAAAGCAGGCCCTCGTTCATCTGCTGGTGTCTTCACAACTCAGACCAGGGCCCCTGCTAAAACCTGATATCTGAATTTGGAGATCATTGCACACAAGTCCTTACAGTCTATGTGGTCCGTACTACTGGTCCGATTACCTTTTTGTTATATACAGGAAAATCAAGTTAACCAGTGCGATAAATACGTGTAAATATTGCAATAGATAGGGGACTTTTTCTTAATACAAAGTGCTAAACAAACAAAATTTGACCACAAACGCAATAATTAATTCTTGAAAGCATAAAGGATTAATAATCGAGTGGAGACCGTCACCTTAAATTCTGACTGGTTCAGTACTAACTTCTTTAAAGACGTTAAACGTTTACATACGTTAAACATTATTCGACTGAGCACGATCCCTTAAGTTCAGTTCTAGATGCCAGTCACTATAGAGCTTCTCAAAAGCAAAGAACTAGCAAATGAAGTTGAAATAAGTACTTGAAATTGGAACCAAGCCACAAGCTTAACCACTGGAAGGTAAAGCAGTCAATCAGGGATGTAGCTCTCTGCAAGAGCCACGTACTAGGTAATTTCAGCAGGTAAAAGACAGACATCTGTAGACCCTATCAATTTTATTTCAAAGCCGCAATTCCTCCCACCCACCAACCTCTTTCAAGCTTTAAAAGCTATATGAATCTCTAAACACAAGTCTATATTATAAAATTAATTATTCATGATAAAATAATAAAAGATAGTAAATCAGTAATGTTATTAATTTTGAGACAAAAGGGCATAAAGGTATGACTGTTGGCTCCCTACCTGATCGTCCATCATCTTCGCACTTCTCAGCCCAGGAATGAAACAGCTGGATTTGCATGTCTTCTGGCAGCAGAGTGTTGAAAAGAGATGCAATCATGGAATTCTCCCGAAAGTCTCCTGGAACTCTGGAATATGGGGTTTGCAAGGAGATCTCAACAGTGAATTCATAGTTTGGTCTGTCAGTCTCAAAAAGTTGGAAGGCTCTAACAAACTCAGGCTCTATCAGCTTTGCAATCGTTTCCATCTTTGTCATAAAGTGCTGATGGAATCGTTCCTTCGCTTTTAAGTAAGCCATGTGGAAATTTGCATCCTCCTTGAGACTGTCAGCATATTTTCTTAAAAGTGGGTGAATTTCATACATCACTTCCTTTACTTCTTCATTGACGAAAGAAATGATTGCACTAGTTGCCAGTCCCTCCAGCTGAGCTAGTGCCTCTGGTGGGCTGATGCCGAGGACCTTAGCAGCTGTGGAAACAGAGAAAGGACCACAGAATAATGAAATTGACATAGCAGACACTTTCAAGTTATCAGTAGGGAGTGAACTGAACATTTCTCTAATTGTGGAGAACTGGCCTATGTCCATTCCTTCGTCTTCAAAATTGAATGCCTTTTCTTTAGCATGTTCTTTCAATTTTAATTTCTTTGGAGTAGCGTCTTTCCCTTTTCCAATCCCAGCAATGAGATCATCCGCAGCTTTTCGTTCTTGTCGCAAAATGGCTGCTAAACCTTCCAAAAGCAGTGGTATTCCTTTGCAGATGTTAATTAGTTCATTCTTCTGATGAGCATTAACATTAACCGTTCCACTGGAAGTGAGGATTTCCTCTGAAAAGGAACTTTCAAGAGGCTTTACCTCAAAATTGTGCACCTTTTTGGCATCTTGCAATTGAGTCCTGGATGTGAGGAGCAGTTGTAATGAGGCTTTCTCGTCTTTCCCGTCAAATTCTGATAGCCTCACTAGAAATTGCACAAAGGCTGTTTTCAAGTTCTTACCGTCCTCCCCTTGTCCAGCAGTGAATTGTTCAACATTATCGAGTAAGAAGAGAACTGGCTGATGTAACAAGTGAATCTTCTCGTGAATGCTTGTAACAGCAGAATTCTGATCAACGTAGCCGATGGAAACAGTTAGTCCAAGTGAACTCATCATGTTGAGATAAATTACTCGCATATCTTTAGCCTCTCTTAGATCGCAAACAAAATACTCTCCCTGCCATTTGGAACAAACTTTCCTTGCAAGTGTTGTCTTTCCCACTCCAGCCGATCCAAACAAGTTCACAACCAGCGACTGTCCTGTAGTTTCAAATATTTTTGTAATTTTCTTGATTTCATCTTGTCTCCCTGGCAATTCCTTCTCTGAAACAACGTTTTGCTTCCGAGAGTCCTTGAAACTCTTGACCATTTCTCTGATCTGTTCCTTCTGGCTCGATTTCGACGCAACAAACTCTTCGATCAGGGTTAGTCTGTTGTCCGACACAAGTCCGTGTTTCAATAAAAGTTGCAAACTTGACAACAAGTCTTGATTATTGAGCGAATTAAATTTGCCTCCATAATTCCTTTTCAGCGATCGCACAACATCTTCTGATTCTGCTGGATTAAACTTGGAAGATATGTTTGTAAAGAGCTCTTGTAATCCTGGTGGGCTTTCGACAACTGCCGCCATGTTTAATCGTACTGCTTACTGAAATATTTAGCTGCAATTATGAACGTCACTTGAGCGGAAATGAAGCAGGAGTCACGCAGCCCCTGCCCACGCATCGTTCTGCTTTTTTAGAGTTGACATTGGAAACATTATCTTCCCATATGAACATACTATGCGCCTTAGAAACAGCTTTTTGACCTATATTGTCTGACAGACTGTAAATAAGACGGTTATCGGTCGTTTAACAGTCCAAATTGGATCATCAAACCGTTTTAAAGCGTATGTAGGAAAGTTTTCGGACCGTATTCTGGCGATGAAACAAACGGAATTAACGGTCTGCCCAACCGTAAGAGGGTCTTTGTACTGGATTAAAAGACGAACATCAAAATGTGACACAATGAATCATTTAAGTTGTTGCAATGAAAGGAATTGGCATTTCTTTGTTCTCAGATCGCTTGCATAACAAAAGATTTCTCGGAATCCGTAACCAGCTTCCAGGAATCTAAAAGAGAGCTCTTGATCTCAGGACTTTGCATCATTTCCGTTATTTAAATTACATAATTTATGATTAATAGGTAACAGGACATTATGAAATCACGTTCCGTCCAAGATGATAATTACGCAAAGTCATTTAGTCTTGTTGATTAAGACAAAATTAAACGATATTTATTTACCCCTTTGTGAATTACAAGGGTCTTGGAGACTTGCAGTACAAAAAAGGCTGCTATCTTGGCGAATGCTTGCATTAGTTTTGCGAACAATTTCTTTCTTTCTCTCTCTCATAATTAAAAAAATGCTTAGAGGTCTTGATTAGTAATATCGCTTGCTTCTAGTTACCTCGATAACTGAGCGTCCATCAAATATATAGCTAAAACATTAATTGTCGCCATAGCTCGGTAGCCTGCGCTCTGGCGCTCTCAGTTGAAGCAAACTCATTTTATGACAAATAATAAAAAGCGAAAACAGTTACTTTGAGAGCTTTGTTTATAAGCAGACGTTTTGCTTATTACGCTTGAGTGGTTTATATTGTTATTTGTGAAAGCACAACAGTGGTTTCAGGACACAAAGAACAAGCGTATTTAGTATATCACAATATATTTGCACCCAAGGTCTGTTCCAAACGCGATACTACTGCTAAGCCAAACTAATTCAAGAAGAAAGTCAAGAAGGACTTCTTAGCGCGGCAGTCATTACCATGCCGCACGCGAGTAGCGCGACTTGGCTTTAAACGGGGTGCTCCTTCCGTGCCGCTGGTGCCGCGTTGTATTTATAGCCTGCTGTATCAGCTGTTGTTGCTATGTAGCATTTAAAATGACTTCAACTAAGCAAACTTCTTGTGATCTCATTCGCGACTGAAATAAAATCTAAGTTTGAAACCACTGCCAGCATGCCGTTCTTTTGTCATGCCAGTGTCAGGCCAAAAGCATTTGAGTTCGGCACGGTAGTAGCACGACGTTTGGAAAGCATTCTAAGAAATTAGGTGCTGATGCGCTGTTGAAAATCATTCTCAATGGCTTTCTGCAAAGGTCCACGCTGAATGCAGAGTGTAAATAAATCTTGTCTACTCGAGCTCCGATAACTTTCACATTTCGCATTCGATCCAGCTGCCACCTTTCTCACTATTAATTCGTACAGAATTATACGCCTTCCTGCAAAATTTCAATGGAGATATCAGCACGCCAATGACAAAAATTTGCGGACGCTCGCCATTTCTTTTTTTGCAGAGCACTGTTCACCAAAGCAGGAGGTTTTTGGTGGATTTCAAAGACTTGAATTTGTAGACTTCGGGACTTTCGTCGAGTTTAAGGACGTTCGCGCGAAAATTTTCTACCATTGATTTTTTTTTCTGAAAATTTTACCATTAAAAGATGCTGAGCTAGTGATGTTAGAAATATAAAAAAATGGGGGGGTCACCGACTTCGTTCGGAGAGAACATGCCCGGAAAAACACCTAAATCTGAGTAAATCGGGCTTCGTTAGCGAAGAAGACAAAAGTGGCCGCAAGTCCCAAAATATTGCAATTAGAGCTTTCAAGGGAAGTACGGTTTGAATGGTCCTATTAAGCGGATTTAGTCAACTGGTGAGGTTCCTCAAAGAACAAGTTTGCATTTAGAGACCATAATTTCACGCGCCTTGTAGCAGCAAGATGGCAGGGTTCCATGTCCCGTGGACAGAAATCTTGATTTTTTTTTGTTTTAACTTCCCACATTGATTGTTTGTTCATTTTTGGACAAAATGGAGATAATTGTAAATAAAATCTGTTTCTGAAAAGAAAGGTAGGGGTCCCCGAACGTTCAAGATCGTCAAATCCAATCAAAGCTATAGCAATGGCCATGTGCTCCGTCATTGTTCATTTTAGTACTTAGCGCGCTTGATGCAAGACGTGGCATGTAAATTTGCGTGCGCAGTAAGGATGCGCAGAAACAATTAGCGCGAACGTCCTTAATTTGCCGTCTTCGCGAAAACCACGTATGGACAGATCACATCAGCCTGATGCTTTGTCAGTAGCACTCATTAATTTGCACTTCCACTACTTATCTACCAAGTAGTCGAACCATCCTTTATCTTCTCCTTTGCCGGATCACATGTGGTTGGAGACCCTTTGTGATGTACTTGTGTTTTAAAAGACATTCAACTTTAGAAGGCGATCTTCTGGTCTGGCTTTCAATGTTTTCAAGCTCAATTTTCACATTTGGAAGAGCTTTTAGTGAGGTTAAGGAGGGACTTTCCACCCTGCATTTAAGGTTCTAAAAAAGTAACAGGATCTTCGAGCTTGTGACTTATATATACTATGCGGTTTATAAGATAGCTTCTAGGTTTATTTCATTTCGGGGATGGTATAATTTAACCAGATAATATTTTACATATTCGCACATTTTCCAGCGGAAACGACCATAAAAGCTCACGTTTAAATTAACATTTTGGCTAAATGAATTAACTTATTTAGTACTTAAAAATAATATACTTTCTCATAAACACTTCTCCTGAGAACAAAAATACAGCGTTCTATTAATATACACAATTTATCGACAACAATTAAACCATATGATAATTTTGAAAAAATACTATAATAAATAAATACAATAAAAAAATATATTTTAAAGCGATAAAGAAGCGTTCTCCAGTCGAATTACTCAGTGATTTAGAACGCTTCTCCACCTACTTCACTTTATCTAGTCATTTTTTTTTTAATCAAAATATATTTTTATCCAATTTTTGGACTGGAATCAGTTGTAGGTGGTTAAAAATGTCAAAACATGGGCGCAAAATAGCTAACTGAAAAGTTGGACTCGAACCTATCCGACATTTACCACTTTAGAACCGAGAGGCAATCGGTCGCGGTAGCGAATGCAAACTTTAGTCAGAGAGGTTTTGTAGGTAAGCGTCACAAACTATGACCCTATGTGCTTCAATAAACAAAAAAAAAAAAGAAAAGAAAAGAAAAGAAAAGATATCGACATGTAAAGACGCTTTGTCAAAGTGAGTGAACAAACATATTCTAACGAAACGTGAGGACAAAATGTCATTTCATGCTTTAAGAAACTTAGTTTGCAAGGAAAATTAGAAAACGTTTTTTCTTCTTTTTTTATACCAAGGTATATAAATACAACCTATCAGAATACAGGAAGGACGTTACTCCACGGTATCATTCCCGACCGTCCCATAGTGCGCGGCGCGTGTGTCGCAATGATTGTGTATAGCATGGTATAAAATAGTTATTCAATGCTTTCTCGTGGTATACTAACCTCTTAGTAACCAACCGCGAGGGCTGTGCTGGAGAATATTGGCCTGAGATCTTGCGAGGTCCGTACACAAACGACCGAGGGTCAATATTTCCCACTACGACACAAGCAAGTTAGGTTATAAAGTAACTTATCATTTTTCATTTGCCCACTTTCGGAAGCTTGCAAAGGGTCGTGTGTATTCTGAGATGCAACAGAAACAGTTGCATAGTTCTAACTACAAGTAGACTTATCAACGCCTTACCTATCGAAATGCGTGACGTATCACAACCCATGTTTATAAAAGTTATCGTGATCTCTTTGACTATCTAAAAGGTCTAGTTCTCCCATGTTAGACCAGTTTACTTTGATTATGTACTATGTCAGTTAAACACATTTTGATCTCTCAACTGTTTCATTTTTTCTTCTGCGAGAAGGTTAAGTTTCTTCATTATATGCCAGTTGATGATACTAGCGCCCATATCCGTTAAGCACCACATGAGTTCTCTGACGGTGGCACGGGATCCATTGAACTCACACCATCTTTTGAGTGCCATGCGACAACAATTCTCGCAATCTCGTCTTTCTTCTTCAATACTATCCATGACATGTTCTTTGACTTTTAATTTACTAGCAAGTGTCCTCCATGAACGACCAACTTTTTCAGCAACCAAAGAACGCAAACTTTCATTTGGTGAGGTGTTGACCAATGCCTGAGCTAAAAAGATAAAATTAACAAGCAACCACAGAGTTAGTTTATGATATCAATTCTTGCATTACTGAGGCCTAGGAGTGATATCAGCCCGGTAAACATCGCATCAGTGAAAAGGTCATGTAACATGAAGAGATGGCGAGGACGGAAAGGTATGCGGTTTGGGTCAAAGTAAGTTAAATATTAGTTGACCAGTATGAAAACATGGGATCAATATCAGCATCTGGGCAACTGCGCACCTACCCCTCCCCTAACCTAACAGTAACACTAACTTTTTAACTTATTATAACATGTTGGGTTAGGGGAGGGGTAGGTACGCAGTTGCCCAGGTACTGATATTGATCCAAAAAATGTTCTCGGAGGCCATGTTTATTTCCATGGAAAATAATCTCATTCTCAAATAATAAGGTTGGCAGCAATCATTTGAAGCGGAAGTAAATGAACTCACAATGGCCCACTGATGGGTAAGAGAAATGGAAGAGGTGCGGATGGAAGTAAAGAAGGAGCCGACCATAGAAGTAACAGACGAAGTGTACAGGTTGTGGTGGAAAACGAGTAAAAAAAACAAGGGAAAGTATAAAAAAAAAAAGTGGGAGTGGGAGCTGGAGTGGAGAGGGAAGACGTAGGAGTGAAAGGAATGGTGGAGGAAGTGGCGGGGTATTTGTGGAAGAGAGAGATTAGGAGGCTGCAATAATCTGAACCTAACTGACGCAATCATAAGTTTACAGAATTATCATTTGGGAAATAAACCCTTCTGCAGCTGTAGTCCTTGTATGTATCGGTCTACAGGCAATAAAATTACGTGCAGATAGACCTCAGTCATGCAGACTATACGCAACTGTAAAAACAAAGCAGTACATCGTTTATTATGTATTACTTCGATAAAATAGATGGTTTCACTCTTAAGTAAGGTGTGTTACTGCAACACACCTTTTTTTGTCCTCAAAACAACACACAGAGTTGTGTATAAATACACACCTTTTTATGTGTTCCCCGGACACACCTTGGTGAGCTACCTAAACACACCTTGGTGTGTTCCCATGACACACCTTAAGTTTCACCCACTTTCAGGTGTGTTCTGCAGAAAGATGTGTTTTGTCACACTTCTTGATGTGTAACAAAGCACACCTTTAGTTATGTTCTCAGAACACACCTTACAATTCACCCCAAACTATAACATTAACATAATCATTTGCACAAAACATCAGCAGTTGTCAACAAATGGTTTATTGCCCTTTTCAAAACAATCATCTTTTCCCATAACATGGAGTTCAAAATGCACTTCAACCTGTGAAACTAAAAAGTAAAAAAAAAAAAAAAAAACAACAACTCAAAAGTATCTCTTTTGGAGAGAAACAATAAACAGACAAAACTGTGTCTTTAAAGATTTGTCTTTAAACAGCTTGTCAGGTGGTATTGTTGGCTGAAAAGAAGAGAGAAGAGATACATTAGCTATCACAATAAAAATGCCAAGACATCATTCCAATCATTAGGCTACATGATAAATTATACCATAGCTGGAAAACAGTGTCTTGAGAAGACAACCACAAGTTGTGTCATGCATGCATGGAAACAATAAAATAAGCCAGCCAATTGTGATAATGTACATCTACATGTAACTAGATTAATTTTGTCAAAAAGTGGCTGCAAAAATCGTGAAAACAGGCAAATTCTGCCACCAACAAAAGCTTTCACAAAAGCTTTCCCTTCCCACCCCTGTGCTTTGGTCAAACAACTAATCACCCACCCACTGCACACTGTGGGTTCACTCTTATTGGTGATCAAAAGCAATTAACAACTTGACGTCAGTTTTTATGCGTCTGTCCTGTTATTGATCATGAATTTCGTCATAACATTGTTATGACGAACATAACAATGAACAATGTCATGACATTGTCAAAGTAGCTGTGGATCCACAAGGCGATAGCCGAGTGGATCCGCAGACTACTTTGACAATGTTATGACGAAATTCATTGTCAATAACAGGACAGACGCATTAAAAACTGACATCAATTTGTTTTTTACGACAACAAATTGTCGAATTGCCCGCTCTCGCTCACTGATGCGTCGCATGAATTTTAAATTTATGTGTGTGTCCGCATATGGACAATAAAAATTAGCCAATAAGCGCGCGTGAATTTCTGTAGTTATTGTAAAAACTATCATTCATGCCCACACTAGTCCAAGAAAAATTGCCAAGGCATCCTACACTGTAAATTCTCACTCAACGAGGCCACATACTCTAACTGCAGTCCAAGTATCGAAACAACAACCCTCCCAGCCCTATGCTTTTGAAACACAACTCAGAGCCACCCACCCACTGTTAGAACTGCCCCTAGGCTGCTTGTAAATGCAGGCCTTGACGGCAAGCCCCCTGCATTTTGAGCGGCCACAATGGCTTGAGCATGCACCCATGCTCAAGCGAAAACTTTAGCAGCCACCTTCTAGCAAATTCGCTCAGATATACAATGTATAAAATAACAGATGACAACTGATCAATTGTAGATTTGACTTGGCACTTTATCACTATTCAGTTTTGTACTGCACAACTTGTGTGCAACACTCATGAGATAAAATTGCCAAATGCAAATTTATGTCATTACAGTGAATACGCTGATTTGAAATGCACATGCAACCATTGGAAATAATAATAAACACTCTTTCAAAACAAAAGAAACTGGAAATTATAAATAAACTTTGTTGCTATTGAAATACAACAACAACAATATTGTATTACTTCTCAATCAAGCCTTAATCCCGTGGCTCCACAAGTAGCAGTACTAATCAAGGCTGGTCAGGATAATCAGTGAAAGAAAAGAAAATACACACTAAAAATAGAGATAAATAAAAATAGGTAAATGTGGAAACAGAATAGGTCTACAGAAACAGCTATGTAGTCAATTGAGGTTGGCAACATAACAAGAGAAGCTCTAAAAGACGACAAGATTTAAGATGAGGAAAGCTGCAAGAAAAGCTTTAAAATTTAAAATGTAGCACTTTTCGAGAGGAATTTGTTTGGATGTCTATGTGAAGTTTTTAGTTCATTCTGTTTGCTCAGAGAGGCTAACTCAGGTTAAACTCATCACAAATAGATCCGCAAAGATTCGCTAAAGAGAGCAAATGATCCGCAAAGATCAACAAGCAAAAATGCATAAGAAAGGCAACAAGATCCAAAAAGCCCTGCAAATCTCCAACGGGGTGCCCCGCAGGTCACGTACCGTGAAATGTGAAACTGCTGACTGCATTCCTTCGAGTCTAACTTTGCCTAAATTATATTTAGCCACATTTAACAAATAATAAAATGCTTCTCCCAGGGGTATTATGGGCTGCCATTTGTAAAAAAAAGTGATTTAGCTTTATTTTGTAATTTTTTCGTTTTTTACTACATAGAGTTTTTTGATATGACATCGTACGTCATTGATTGTATATAACAAATTCCTATTTCAAATCATGCATTTATAATTTGATTTATTATATGGCTAGCTCTGTGAGCGGGCAAGATGAACCAAATCGCGCACTGTGATTAGCTACCCGAGCGGGCAAGATGGAGCCATCTTGCCCGCTCGGGACTACCCACTGGATCCTGGAAGCAAAATTTCACCAAAAGCCATATAATAAATCCTTTATTGACCAAGTTTGTTCGGTCAAGATGGCTGGATATTGGCCTCGTTCTTTTTTTTGCAAGTTTATGGACCTCGACTTCGTCTCGGTCCATAAACACGCAAAAAAAGAACTCGGCCAATATCCAGCCATCTTGACCTCACACTTGATCAATAACCCATAGATAATAAATCTTGATTTCAAAACATAAGTTTATTATTTGATATAATAAATTCTGATTTCAAATCATATGTTCATGATTTGATATAATTATTTTTTTCAAATCATGCAGTTATGATTTGATATATCCTGATATCAAATCTTGCATTTACATGCATGATTTGATATAATAAATCCTGATTTCAATCATAAGTTTATGATTTGATACAATAAATCCTCCATTTAAATCATGCGTTCATGATTTGATGTAATAAATCCTGATTTCAAATCATGCATTCACGATTTGATATATCACACTATTATTTGATATCAGTGATTTCATGATTTAAGTTAATACATGTACGTATGATTTAACTTAATATATGATTGGTGCAAGTACATGTGACAAGTCACGAGACGATCTCTGTCTCAGATGCGGGAAACTCACAAACATGTCGGACCGATATATCAAGGTCAATCTCTTCTGCTGTGTCTCTGGTGGTCCAAAGGGCTGTTGACCAGGCTCTATCGTGTCTCCCAATCACATCAACTACATGTAGCGAGACCCCCTCCTCAAGTGCAACCTCCATCTCCACAACGAGTTCCACTACGACTTCCACTTCTCAAGATGTATGTTAAAGTGCAACTAACCCCCAATTTTTTTTTTTTTCGGTAAAATATATTTCCTTTTTCTCCTGATTACTTTTGCGAAAAAATTATCACGATTGATAGAATTCCGCCATTTCTACGTGCATTTGAAGTTGGAATTTGGTGTCCCATGACCACGCAAATGGAGACCTGGGTCGGGAAATTGATGACGTCACGCCGGGAACTGCACGAGACTTTTCCCTTGACTTTGACTGGTGTGAAATCTTCTTCGGAGAATTTCTTTTTCTACACTTCTTCCTTGGCGTTTAAATTTCACCACAAAGAAATATGTCCTCTAGCGACTCAAGTTCCGAGTGTAGCTACGACTCGGAAGATTCTGAGATTTTTTTTATTCGAGATTACGACGTGGAGGTCGAAGACGGGTTTGAGTCGACAAAGGACACAGACAGCAATGGAAGCATCGAAGAAATTGCAAATGCAGATGAACCTCTAGCCGACGATGAATGGCTGAAAAGGTACAACGAAGAAGTAAAACAAAATGAAGAATTAGAGCGAATGCTCCAGAAAAGATTAGACGGCACGAAACATGTGGATTCTTGGTAAGTTGGTTCCATGGTGCGTAAATGTAAACAAACGCGATAGATGCCCCAATGCCATGTATTCTCGCATTCGCTGTGAAAATCAGTTAAATGGAGAAGACTTGACTTTAATAGCTTTTCTTTTTTTGTTGTTGTAGGTGTTCGTGTGGAAACTGCAACCGCGTTTTACTTCAAAACCTAAGTGAGTGCTACTGTTGTAATGAATTAGAAGGGTGCAAAGAAGCCATGAGTAGCGAGCTAGTTCTTCAAGATCTTCCCGAAGGTACAACTACAATTAAATGCATCACCGACCACCCTGGATTTAAACCAGTTTGCCTCGAAAAATGGAGCCTAAGAATGGCAGCGGAAAAGTTTTGTACCAAAACAAAGCAAAGATATCAACAACCAAGAACGGAAGAAAGGCGAGGGTGACGAACCTTTGTATTTCGACCTCAAATAATTGTATGCACTACTCTTTTGCACGTGAAAGATTACGGTTAGGTTACTCGGTTTGTGAAATAACAAGAGTTTTACCATCTTCTTTTGTTGTAGTTTTTTACAAAGTGTTGCCTACAGAGAGTTTAGTCGACTTGTGTATGGGTTCCTTGGTAACAAACGGATACCACTACCAGGGTGTGCTTACACAGCAATAAGGAAGGAATTCCAAGATGGAACTGATGAATCCTTTACAGGATTTGATCTTGATGAGGACGAGTAGTTTAGTCCAAATTGCCATTCTTTACGCTGCGATGGCAATTTTTATAAGTTTGTAAGGTACTATTATGTTTAGTTTTGGCTAGTAAAGCGGGGATGTGACATCGATCGAGGTACATTAAGAGCATTTGTTGTTTTTTATTTTTTTATTATCATTTAGACAGCATGCTAGAACTAGTAGATTTCTGTTCACTTCTTTCTCAAGTTGCATGTCTTGCATAGTTTTGATAACAACAAATTAATATGAAAAATCGGCTCCAAAACTGATAGCCAAATATTTATGTATTATGCAAATTTGCCAGTGTTCCACAAAAAACCTAAATAATTATAAAATACTCATTTGCAATAGCCCTTTTCACGGTTAGCTTTTCTTATTTGCATTACAATTAAATTAAATGTGCATGAGAGGCAATTTCAGGCTAAAACTACAAAATAGCCCGAAATTGCCTCACATACATGCTAGATTTCATTGTAATGCAAATGAGCAGGGTTAACCGTGAAAAGGGCTATTGAGCAAAAACTAAAAACAGAAAGGAAAAATTGTGAGAGTATAGGAAGTCCATATTTTTTTATCTTCTTCATACTGTTGATCCATGAGATTTAAGTTCACATTACTTGAGTACAATAAAGTATATTTTATCGACACAATTATTCCCTGATACAAGCAGCTGTATTTGGAAGGCTGATCCCTTGTCTAGCATCATTGATTTTTAGCATGTGACTGTATCGGCTACAAAGGACCTATTGTATCATTCTGCCCATTTGCCCTAGTTTCAAAAACACACACTGGTCTAGGGTCTGTCGCATTATCCCGGCATAACTTTGAGCATAATACTATATCTGGAGCATTGGGCATAATGCTGGCATAATACTAAATATTTTTGCAGCATAATGCCATTGTCTCTGAAAACTGTGAGAAGTGTATGAAAATTTTGCCAGCAACTCGCTCTAAAATGTACAAAGTTGATAAAAGTGGGAATATTTTAGCCTGGGGTGGAGTACTCGATATATCCCTGGGTGGGGAGGTGTGGCCCGGCCCCTCATACCCTGACCCTGTTTAAGACAAATATCACTGATTTTCCTACCCTGTTTGAGACAGAATTCCAATTTTTGATACCCTGTTTAAGTCATAGATTAAAAGTTGGGGTTACAAATTGTGTGGCTTTCCTGTTGTGTAATCAATGGAAATTTAATGTGCCTGGTATCAATGCCAAACTCAGTGGAAGTCAATATTAATTTACAAGAGCTTGTAAAAATTTTGCTGTTTATTGTCCAAGAAAAGATATCCCATTTAAGACAAAAATTGATAAGTCGATACCCTGATTAAGACAAAAAATGATAAATTCGATACCCTGTTCAAGACAAAAAACCCGAAAAACATACCTGGCTGGCCACATCCCCATTAGCCCTTATAAAGGAGTACCCCCCCCCCCCCCCCGGGTATTTAAGGAACTTGATGCCTTAGACTTGCACCCAGTGCATCTTGGTGTATTCCAGGCTTTCAACTGACTAGGAATGTTTATTAATAGGTACAGGCCTATGGGGTGGGGTGAAAGTGTCATTTTAGTTCGGCATAATTTGAGTATTACACCTCCAGCCAGCATAATTTTGAGCACAATACCCTGGTTTCACAGGTGATGCCCGAGCATAATCCGACAGACCCTACAGTGGTCTTATTTTCTGTTTTTTGGACAGTCAACATTTTTATGTCCTTTCATGGGGTTTTTACAAACAGGACACTTGTATTGACGCCTTGGTTTAGAAGCCCCCTCCTTCCTTGCCTCTGTGCTGCTAATTAGTTCAGATACTGAAAAATAAACCATACCAAAGCTGTATTAATTACAAGACAGTATCAAAACTGCATTCAACTTTTATTTGGTGATGCGAGAAGGTACAGGGTACTTTGGGAGCATGACAAGGAACATTAATTTGTAATCACCCCCACCCCTATCCCCTTTGTAGTCATCACCCTACCAGAGGGCCACAAAAAGGAAGCAACAACCAAATGTTTCAAATAGTCCACTTTCCATAAACTAACACATTGTATATGTTGTGGTTCAATTTTATCCTTCATTTCGATTTTTATTTCCTGTGGTTCTTCGGTATGGTAATGAAAAGGAAAATAAAATATGAACCAAGGATAAAATTGATCATATACTAAATTAAATTAAAAGTTATGTACCTGGTGTACTGGTGGGTGGAAACATCTTCCACTGTCATTTCCATTCTCTTTGCTCTCTTTTCAATTGCTTCTTCTCTTGGTTGTTTAACTAAAATTGAATTCATAGGAGCAGGAGCCATCTCTTTAAGTTTCATGGCAGCAGCACTCAGTTCCTCTTTAGCTGATTGTAAGTAGGTCTGATAGATTTCTTCTACATATCCTGCAAGAGAAGATAGGGTTTCAATTTTTGCTTCAGGCATTAATGCATTGTCCAATTCAATCTCTGCAAACAGTACTCAAGAGTGATTATGTTAATTAAATGCACTTACCAAAATCAGCCTTTATTTTAACTTCTTGTACTGTAGCCTCTCCATTTTTGAACTTTGGATAAGAGACCCTTACCCTCTCTGAACCATCACTTTCTTTGAATTTGACTTGTCTTTGAAGGTTGAAATTAAAATGAACTACTGCAAGGATATGCCTGCAAAAACAACAAAGAAGAAAATTAGAATCAAACAAGTCCAAAGAGAAATTTATGTGTTGTGGTTAACTTCTACCCTTGGTACACTTTGGTATTTCATTTTGTGGTCAAATTATTAATGTTTATAAAATAAAAGAAAATATCACATTGAACCAATGATAAAATATTTGAACCATAGTATATGTTAGGATACACACCTGCAATACAACCCCACATATGAGTAACCAATCATCTTAGGAGCAAACTGATTGAGAAGAGAATGAAAGCCCTCCAAGCAGCTGGTTTGGGCAAATGGCGAAGCTTGTTTGATACCTCTCACAAGGCTGTTTTGGGTCAAGGCTTCACACAGTTTCTCATAGGCAACAGATCCTAAAATAAATGTACAGGTTATAAAAACATTGGAGAACAATACTCAATAAATAACATTGAGATAATTTATATTAAAAATGGCACTTTTGTGAAGACACGAATTCAACACTTGAAAAGGTTGCCATCCAGCCAGATGAGATAAGTAAATTTCCTTGCATCTGGGCAACTGCACAATGTATAATGCCTGCTTGATGGACAGACAATTCATCTGCCAAGTAATTCTTACTTAAGAAATAAGGCAAGCATGTAGCTCACCCAGACAAGG
>JAHPZR010056192.1:72500-83162 GCA_019787425.1 Platygyra sinensis | reverse complement strand
GAAAAAACAATCAAATTGACGGAAATGAAAATGTTCTATCAACCTTCACGACATGGCGCGGCTAAATTAGTCAAACTAACATTTGTAATATGTTTTTCTAAAAGCATTTGTGATCAGTTTTTTGTTCTCTCAGCGTGTGGCATCCGGAAAAAGAAGAGCAAATAAAGAATGGCATAATATTACGTGAGGTCAACTTCTAATTTGTATTTCATTAAATTGATGGAAGAAACAAATACAACACGAGCATTAAAGGGGGTTCGCATTCAGAGGGGTTAAAAGAAAACAATTTACCAATTTTTAACTTAAATACCAAAAAAATCTTCAAAGTTTCTTATTTCCCTAAATTTTACTAATCCTTTGAAAAAAAAAAATCACAAAAAGATTTACACAAACAGTCCAAAAAGTAGATATGTGGGATGAGTAGAGATTTTTAACTTTGAACGAGGTATTTACGTTAAAACTATATAATACCCGGTACGGCCTTAATGAACTAAAGCATAATGCACCATTGTTAAGCCAAGGCCTCCTCGATACTACCCTGGGGGATTTTGAAAACGGAGATTTATTTCTGCGATGAGACCTTCCGTCTACGTTAATACGTCACGAGAATGGAGCAATTCGAACGCGCTTTTCAGAAAAACGGCAGCTTTGCGTTTTTGTGTGGACAGATAACATTTTGAGAACGACACTTCGAAAACCGATGAGGTTATCATAATAATGTCGAATATGTTCCCAGCCCGAGTTTGACTTGAACACAAATACAAAATGACAGGTGATTGTTACGTTTTCAAATTTCTCCAGCGTCTAGCGTGGATCGAAAACGTGTGATCCGTCGTTTTCAAATTCCCCTTGCGAAGTATGGATGGGCCGAACTATTCATATATTTATAATTACATGTGTCGTGAGAACAACTTTCACTAAAGCATTGACTTTCCTGCTGCAAGATAACCAATCGTTAACAGTGGTTTACAAAGGTGAAACAAAACTAACCCTAGGGCAATTCCGCAATTAGATCAAATGCATCGCGTTTGTTATTTCGCGGAGTATTAGTATTAATAATATTAATATAAGCGATTTTTTTGTGAATCACTTTCTAGGTTATAAACAGAAAATGAAACGGTCCGTAATTTCTAGGTGGTTCAAGATCTTTTACTGCCTTTGGTAGATGGCCATAAATTAAAATACACGATATAACTGATTATCATAATGAAAAATCTGATGGCGAATCCCCGATCCTTAGTTGATCACGCCTAGTAGAAAAGAATCGTATTGTGTTTTGACTGTGTTATCAGTTTCATCGTATATTTGTTTTTAGACAGTGAAAGAGTTTCAACTAGAAACTTGAAATGACAATTTCGTTTTCCGTGAGCCTGTAAAGTTTTTTTCTTTTTTTTTTAAATTAAAAATCAATACGCATTCTTGTTAATCAAAGTACGTCAAATAGATAACAAACGTGGGGTTAATTTTGTTTCACTTTGTAAAGATTAGTTTATTATCCCGCAGTGAAAGTTCAACTAGTATTCCTGGCATATATTAAACATTTAGCTGCTGTTAGTATCATTCAAATCTGGGTAACTAAGAAACACTTCACTCAAGCCCGATATCTTTTTTTTTTTTATCAATATCAGGCTTACTACTCTGCAGGCAGCTGGTTTGTACTATGCCGAACGAGGGTGAAACCGCTGCAAACAACCGGTCCGTTTCTCCTCATTCTCGTTCGGTGTAGGAGATACCAACAGCTGCAGGGTACGCCGTTACTGACTGTATTAGAATAAACTCCTAATGCCTGGTCCCGAGCGTAACAGTGAATTTTGTTTCCCGCGAATCTCATCGAAGGAAACACTGTGATTTGAGGGCCGGAAACAAAGTTCGTTGCTATATAGCTGTGTTTTCCCGCTACAGCGCGCCCATTCGTTGGCTAGTTCATGGTCACATGACATCTAACAATGAAACTGTTTCCCGCCAAATACCTTGAGGAAGCTCGAAAGGGTTTTACGGTACTATATTGCTTGTGAAACGATGGAAGATTACAAAGAAGGATGTTTAATGGTGTGGGCAAACTATATGTCTCCTTGCAACTCTATTGTTGGGCTATACTTTAAGGGTACTTGTGACGTCATATCAGTTACTATGGCAACGCACGAGGTCCACAAAAGCGTCCTCTAAATTTCAGTTTGTGTAAATTATCTGAGAAACTAATTCGGTGACCTACCATTTTTATCTCTTTGTTGGAAAGTTCCCTAAATTCTTTAACTTTTCAGACAGTATGGAAAAATTCTATCTAGTAGAATTAAATGTATTTAAAGAAAACGCGTTTTATGGCTTACAGAAAATTCCACTAGATAATTTTCCCCGAAAGTTTTATATCTGAAGTGCCATCGCGAATGGTGCGTGTATGCAAAAAATCAAGATAGGTCACCGAGCGAACTTTCGAGCTAAAAACAAATGTTTTCCACAGATTTTATTTCCGGTTCGCGCGATTTTAAGCAGCATTAACTTCCGGTGTGCTGATTTTAATACTGATTCAGCTGACGCGTGCATCTTAGTTATGGCGTGTGTAGATTGCGCGCGCGCGTGCAGCTAAAAACCCTTTCGAGCCTCCTTAAGGTGGCTGAACACAGTTTTTGATACCTCTGTTTCAATTACATTTTTCTCTAAAACCCTTGATCCTTTGGTCACCAAAAATGGCAGCAAGCAAGTTAACAACACAAACCTCAACTTTTTGATAATTAAGCTGACGTATGTACCGTTGCCATGGCAACATGATCAAATATAAACAGGTGTTTAAAATCGGTTTTGTTTATTTGCAGAAAATCTAGTCATTAGATTTTCTTTATAATTTGCATGCAACAAGCTTGTAACGATACTCGCAAGTTAGCGCTATTTTAATAACAATTTAACAAACAGATCTTTAATTATCCCTCTTTGAAGGTTCACTGGCATATCTTGAATTTCCTTTGTTAAAGTTCAATTTTTTTTCAATCCTCCAGTTACTTATTTCCTAAAGTATTTTCGTGCCAAATTTCGTGAAATTCTAATGAGTGGTTCTCGAGAAATAAGCGCCTCCGAGAAGTCAATTTTTCACTCAATCGCACTTTTTTCGACTTACTACGCATGCGCTGCATTTAACTGGGTTCTTTTAGCAACAAAGAAATAGCAGAGCTAAGTTCTTTGCATCGTTACCTTTCTAACATACCTTTGTAATAAAAGAGTAAAACCATCAATTCAATACATTGTGTTCATTTGTGAAGAAAAAATAGTACAGATAGCGCAGACATTGAGCAAAAATGATCGCTCTATTTATGCCATGTTTGTTTTTATGCAATACTTGTGCGCGCGCTGAATCGCGTTAGCAAGAGCGTGCGCCAAAACTGTGTTCAGCCACCTTAAGGAGGCTCGAAAGGGTTTTTCGAGCCCATTGCTACTGTGCATCCCTAGTGCGCACGCTATTCATTGGGCACGAGCGTGCCACGTCATTTTCAAGCGCGCGTACCGATTCGAAAACTCAACAAAATATAGAGCTAATGACCTTGGCGTTAACTTGGTGTGCGAATATTTTTGTTGGATGCTCGGTGACCCCCACTTTTTTTCGGCAGATCACTTCCTTTTCTGATTCCTTCCATTATACTAAAAAACAAAAAAAATCTGTACGTGGGAAGTTTTAATTATTTCTCATAAACTATTCAGATAGGGTCGAATTGGTACGTTGATACAGGTGTACGTGACTTGGAAGTTGTAGTTTTTAAAGCTAATTTTAGCTAATTTAATGACATATGTAGCAAAAGATCTATCAAATAGGCCTATATGTGCGGTGTTAAACACACATAACTTAGATATGATTCTTCAACTTAAATATATGCCGATAGTAATGAATCCAGCCAGAATTGCCTCGAATGACCGGAAATCCTAGAAATGCTATGGTCCGTGCTGCGCCTTATCTTTACGTTTTTAATCTAATCTTATCATTTTCTACCTGCAGACAAAGTTTTAAGAAAATCTGTGCGTGGGAAGTTTTTGGGCGCGAACATCCTTAAGCGGGCATCATTGCGAAAACCATGACGTCAAACAGGAAACATTTCAATGTTACCCACGAAATGTTGACCGCTGTTCCACGTGATCAGAGGTGTCCTGATGTTGTCGCTGGAATTTCAGCGCGTTTTTCAAAATTTTCTTTTGTTTTGTTTTCCTATCCAAATCACTTAATAGCTGGTCCCTTGGGGAACAGTGAATTTTGTTTCTTTCAAATCTCAATTTTTTTCTCGACTTCGTCTCGGGAAATATTGAGATTTGTGAGAAACAAAATTCACTGTTCCCCTCAGGACCTGTCATTAAGTGTTAACTGCTCCCGAAGGGACCAGTCATTAAATGATTTGTTACAAAGGAAAACCGGCAAAACAAAAACCAAGTTGGGAAAAACGCGCTGAGAAGACATCAGGCCACCTTCACTTCTGCATACTCTGATCACACGCAACAGCAGTCAACATTTCGCCGGTAACAGTCAACTGTTTCCCGTTTGACGTCCTACTTTTCACTATTTTTTTCCCGCTCGTGCCATTTGGCGGTAAACAATTTGATTGTTAGATGTCATGCGACTATGAACTAGCCAATTAACGGGCGCGCTGTAGCGAGAAAAACGCCAGCTATATGACATGAAGAATTCGATTACCGCAACGACCTGTGAGTACTGAAAACCAAGAAGTAGAGCGAGTAAGAACGTATAAGCTTAATTTTAGTAGTTACATTTATAGATGACCTTAAATGGAATGCTCTTGTTGAATTGCCATTGCATCCACAGGCAGCCCAAGCTCTCTCTATGAACCACAGAAGGAACACAATATGGCATCGAATTATAAAGGTTTGTATGGGATTTTCTACAAGATATCCACGAAGATAATTAAAAGTGGAAATATTCAATAAAAATGGCTTACATTATTCCATGCGTTTGCTGTTTGCTCTTGGTGTTGTTATTTTACCGATTTAACTTGATTTAAGCGACTTTTTGGAATCCTGGTTTTCTCTCTTCATAAAGAGGAGACAAGGCGAAACACTCCTGTCCGGACAGCCTGCCGAACGAAGTCAAAATCCCAGGCTAAAATTTACCCACGGCCACAAATCCACCCCAGAATTCAAGGCCAAAGGTTGATCTTTTATTTCAATTCTCTAGACCACACAATCGCAGCCCTGAGATCGACGCCAGGCGGCTCTTCGTGTCCCCAGTGAAACGATAAAACCAGAGCGATAAAACGATGGTAGACATCCGTGTACATTTTAAACACGACACAACGACCGTTGAAATCGGCTTGGTAACCTCGTCATGTTGGCAAACCAAGACTCGCGGGGGTGGTAAACGAAATAGACAGGCCAAACACGACTCCTACGGTTCGGGCCATTTGTACATTTGCCGTTTATTTTTCGGTCTTTCGACCTTTTTGTCCCTTCACTCTTGTTTATGAAGGGCATTTCGTATTGTGCTATAAGGCGAAAAACTAGAGCCGTTAGATCGTGCTACGACAAATTTTAAGAGGTCATAGGTCTGCATGATTTCCGCTGTAGCATGCGTGTTGCCTCGTTGAGTTTGACACCTCTATAACTTGCCATGTGTTAGTCGGCGCATGAAAAATGCGACGTTTAAACCAGGCGTGAGGAACCGGAAAATACTGTTCCATTCGTCCCATGGAATACCCGGAATTTCAAACCGGAATATTTGGTCAAATGGAAAGCGTCCAAAACGTATTCCTAAATTTTCAAAAACTTTTCTCGGAATTTTGACCGTTCCATTCAGTTTCGGACCGGAAATCTCGGAATTTTTGGTCTAATGGAGAGCGCCAAGGGCTATAGGGACGAGAATGCCAATTTTGCCGCTTTTTTTGTTGCGAGAGACTGGGATTAAAAGGAATGGCCACTAAGTTGGAGTGGTATTTTAAACATGGCAGAATGGCAGGTGCATGGTACGATCGGCCGATTTTAAAAACCTGTGTTTCGGACAGCAGCAGTGTCTTGGAAGTGTGTGAAATTAGCGAACGTTTCCAGAGAATACGTTTTCGCCATTCAGCTCATTTCCCTGTGAACTAAGACTATGTGAAAGAGTCGTCTTCCTTTAAGATGGGAATTCCGAGAACTTCGAGAATTCCGTGTCTGACAGTGATAACACACAAGTCTTTGCACAGAACCAGCTTGTTGAGCCGCTTAGGCGATGGCTGGCTTATGGTCATCATCTGTGAAAGGTGAGAAAATACTTTATTTCATATTTTTGGTCTAAAAAATATAATACATTGCGATACACGATAGATGATATGTAAGGAGAGCCTGTACAATTAAATGTAAATTCTAAGTTTACGGAGTCTTGTAGTTCTGGGCCGATTAATATCACTTTTCATGGAGAGCTTTTCCTATTTGCAAATAGTTTATTATGCATTATTGATTAATGGAAAATCAAAGGAGATCACGTGATCATCAGAGCAAGAGCCAAATTTTTCAAAGATTCAGTAATAAACTACTTGGTGGGGGCATTGTCACAAACACGCAAAGTACACTGTACTAAGTGAATGAGTAAATATTTTCTGAGTTAAATGGAAAAGATACCAGTGGACAGTTTTTGTGATCAAACTCAAAGAACAAAGATTTGCCACAGCACGAAAAGACAGTTTTACTGCTGTTTAAAGCCAGCGTAAAGCTCTTTTAAATGTGTAAAATAAGCAGCTCTACGCCATCTTTACATTTTTTAAAGTTGAACTTTACACTAACTTTACACTCGTGTTCAAAGTTAGCTTAAAGAGACTAAAACTTTTAAGCCAACTTTACGTTTGCCTTAAATTCCTTCCATCTCAGATTTACTCCAAATCTTATACTTGAAGTAAAGTTGGTCAAAGCCAGATTTATGCTCCTTTAAGCGGGATTAAACTATAGATATACTTAACGTCAAACTCTCACTCTTGACCTAAAGATTGCTTAAAGATGTAACTCATTCGAATTTACATTCTATAAGCTAGTTGTACTTTGAAAAGGCCTTGTATGTACAATTGGAGTATAATGAGCTGCCCAATCCAATTCAATTGAACATCGAAACACTATCAAGAGATGAAATTAAATGTACGTGTAAGTTTATCCTTTCAGTGGTAAGCTGAAAAGTTAAACTTTTAAGCAAAGCAAAGAGACTGAGAGACAAAATAGATATTTCATAATGCACTTTATTTAACATGACTGTAAAAGTTATAACAGCACTAGAGACTTCCTTTCAATTTTTGTCTATACATAAAAATATTGAATTCCTATGCAGTTGCATTTAAAATGAAATTATTCACCAAAACTTTTTCACACACTTTTGAAAGCATTCATTTTATATCAATAATGTCATTTGATTTTTTATCCATTAATGTAACTTTATGCAATGAAATATGGAAAAGCATTTAATAACATTGAAATGTGGTCTGGTTTACTGGTTTACGTCAACTTTACATTACCTTTACGGGCGGAAGCGTAAATGTAACATTTATTAACCTTTAAAGTGATTTAAGTCAAAGCGTAAAGTTAGTCAAAAAGCTTTAAGCAGATTTAAGCGACCTTTTATTTTTCGTAAATCTCTGTTTTCATGCTGTGTGCTGTGAGGCAAGGAACCATACTTTAAATTGTTCACACCAATGCCTCTGGATTTCCCCATGAATTTTACAAACAACCTTATGGAAAAATGAAAAACTCTCTTAATTGTGACTCTTCTAGCAAGGCTATTTCCCTGCAATTTGATTCAATTGGATTCTCCACACTGCCCATACATTTTTTTGTTATTTCTGGTGTATTCGACCCCCAAACAAGATGGTATCAGAAAGTGTGAAAAGGACTATTTCCTCAAGGCTGAGAGGCTTATTTAAAACATCATTGCATGCATATTATCACTGTGGCATGTTCAGAGCAAACTTGTTTTAAACAAATATTTTTTCTCCTAAACATGCAGTCATGCTTGTCATTGCATTGTTTATATATTAAGCTGGTATTATCCAAATATCACATTCATCGTTTTATAAATTATTTATAAATTTGGTTTAGAGTAACTTAAGTCATAGAAGCTTAGAAGTGCTATTACACTTTTAAATATTTCAGGCATGTTCTGTACAACATGCTTTGACCTTAAGTTGTGCTATTAAGCCCTTGATATCAACACTTCCCTTGGTATTATTCTGGAAATAGGTATGCAATCCAATGTGAGAGTGACATAACCTTGGAGAATTTTGTAGTCTCTGCCTGAAGTTGCCTTTAAGTCAAAATGAATTGTATTTGAATGTGAACATTTTCACTGTTAACCTTTGTCATTTGCATATATAGCCCAACAGGCATATGCAATTTTATGTTTTCTACCCAATGTTAAATATCATTATTGTGATGTGGGAGAAAATTAACTGTGACAGGCTTTTTACTTACATAATTTTTGATGATGCTGTGTTGAGCAAGACGCGACAAAAGTGTACAGTAGCTATTCAGTTAATGCAGTACATAAGTGGCCAGACACTCTACATTATTAATGGCTTTACAACAATAGCTTGAGCATTTTGTTGCTGGTTCTAATCTTATCTAATATATGTAAAACACCCAGGAGGGAGAGGGTGACTCTATTGTTTTCGAGTATCTGTCAGAGACCGACTTATCACTGCCAGTGTGACGTCACATAGCAACAAGTCGAAGCATCGCTCGGCTTGAACAGATTTGGCGTCGGGACTCCATTGAATTCAAAGAAAAAGAGGATAATACAAGCTGTTATTGCGCTCTTATTCATTAATTGGGCATAAATGTGCAAGCTTTGTAGTGGATATTGTCTGTGAGTACAACTGTTTGTTGTTTTGTGTGCGTTTCTTGTTCCAAAGTTTATTGAAAACAAATCGGGTCAAGTGGGGTTACCGCCATCTTGACTTCCGGTCAAGTAAAGGCCACCCAAAACGCTCACCGTTTTCTCTTCAAGTTTTCAACAGAAGTATCTCATAATAGGAGGTTTTGTTCCTTTTTGATATAACTTTCAAGCCATTGTTAGTTTTTCTCGATGTGATGAGCCAATTTGCTCAACAATCCTTTTGAGTGCGAAGGCGTACATGTCGGTTTGATTTCTCGCGTGTTAAACTTTGTTCGATTGGTGAAAGGTCAAGAGTGTCTATGCTTACCAGCTGTTAGCTGGTTAAAATGCTTGTGTTTTTAAATTTTGTGGGGTAGATGACTGCCTGTGTGCTCCAGAAGGGCTAACCTTCAGAATACCCGGCCACGATTACGTGACATATTAAATGCCTGCTCCCGTAGTCCCGCAGTCAATAAATATTTGCATGTGGAAACAAAAGAGAAAAACTTAATGTATACACGAAACAAGCGTGCTACACATGAATATACCTCGTTCTAAAATCCATCAGCCGAAACAAGCGCGTTACACATGAAAAGACTTCGTTCTTTAATCCATGAGCCGAAACCCGGAGTTTTAATATTCATTTTATCCACTGAGGGACTGCGGGAGCAATAGTTTTACTCGTCTTACTGTCATAGCAATAGTGGCGATATTGTCATTAATGTGCCAACTAGAGGTTTATTGGCTCTCGAAACAAAGGATTCTTTTGTTCTGTGGTTGGCAAAATTTGAATATCAAAAGACTTGTTTGTAAACAGTGAATATCGCTATACAACACCACTGCGGGACTATGGGAGCAAGCGTTCAATGTCACACAATCGTGGCCGGATATTCTGAAGTCGCTCTCTAAATGCCATTCCATTAACTTTGAAGGGATTGTTGAGACGAACCATAAGTACTGAAGGCTTAATTCTCAGCACAGAGCAAACATAATATACCATGTACCAAACCTCCTATTCTGGAATCAGGACACCTCCGCATTTCTGCGTGGGCTCCGAAAAACGTTGTCAATCCATTAAACTTTGTCGACGTCTCAGGCACTTGTTAGTATGTTTCTACTCAAAATATGAGGCTTTCGAATAACTTATCCTACCGAAAATTACTGCGAAGAAGTCTTTCATATATTTTGAATCCTCGGTAACATTGAACAAAATAATCGAATCATCAAAAAGTTAGAAATTTCCACATTTCTTTTAGTTAACGAACCAAAAAATTTGGCCGCCATATCGAAAATCACCGATGTATGACGTGACGTCACACTGGTAGTTATGACTAAACCACTGATTTGCCTGGAGACACCCCCTCCCTCCTGAAAACACCATTACTCTTTTCATTTACATATTTACTCTGATTGTGCACAGGATGACTGCAGAGTTTTGCCTTATTATTTTAGATCATGAAAAAATATAGATGGAATGCGTTTAGTGTCAGGATATTGGGAACATTAACCAAAACTGTAGGATTATATTGCATCACTGGGTTAAAATGAAAATGTGATTTGTTCAGTTTTTTTTTCAAGACTAAGCCTAAATAGAATTATAATAAAACCTGAATGTATTTATTGCATGCATGTCAGCTTTACAGAGAGGCAGGCTAATTGGGGACACTATCCTCAACTAAAAAAAGAAACAAACAAAATTTAAATATCTAAGACCAACACTAACTATTTATAACTGTAATGAGACTACCATGTAAAACAAGTATACAGTTACTCCATCATGATAACAATTTTATCATCTGGCCTGGGGGCTGAAACAAAATGCATTTTTCATTAATATTTTACGACCA
>JAHPZR010056192.1:65000-67500 GCA_019787425.1 Platygyra sinensis | reverse complement strand
GCATCATGGTCCCGAACATTGTTTCCTGTGCCATCTTGTACGCTCCTTATACTTGTTTAACATTTCTATGACTGGTGTGTATTCGCGTATTCAATGAAAAATTCATGTAAAGCCTTTCGACATACCCCCTCCCCTTTCCTTTAACCCCCCTTCCCGTTCACAGGGCCAATTTGGGTTCTCAGAGACCGAAGACAAACTTCAAAGCCATATTTCTCAAAATGACCAAATAGACCGATCACCAATATTTCACGCACGATATCTTTACAGGGTTTTAACCGAATGTTGTCAAATTTTCAACATTGGTAAAGGGCACAGTTATCTAGGAGGCAAACCTCCAAAATTTGCAATTTACGAAATTCTTTCCCTGTTATTCAGTTAATACAGTTAATATTAGTTAACATTAGAAACCTTTTTCCAAATTTTACGAGATAAAATCCCTCGAAACACTGCTTTCTGAGGTTTAGCTCCTGGGCATCCCGCTTGTAGCCAGCATGAACTGAATTCCATGCTTCTCGAACCATCCATTAGTAAGTTATCGTGTTTGTAATGAACACCATCTTTAACACTTAGGAGCTAATTATTCATTAACTATTGTGGCATGTGACCTGGAAATGCTCATTTTTGAAGTCAGAGTGCAAAGTCCTTTAACGTAGTGCCAAAACTGTTCAACAGAGTTTTTTTGCAAAAAAGATCTTTTTTTTGTATAAGACCCCTTTAAATAAAAATATTAATAATAATAATAATAATAGTAATAATAATAATAATAATAATAATAATAATAATAATAACAATAATAATAATAATGGGATTTCAGTATACGTACAGACCACAACATGGAGGCTAGGAGACCACATTTACTGCTTGTTGACAAAAGCAAGAAAAGCTGTGGCAATTCCAGAAGACAGTGGAGTAAAAGAAAAGGAGTTTGAGAAGGTTGAAAAATATCAAAATCTGGCCAGAGAACTGAGAAGAATGTGGCAAGTGAAAACCACTGTCCTACCAACTGTATTGGGAGATTAAGGAACAGTGCCGTTGCGATTGAAGGGCAACTTAAAGGGTATAGGAGTAGACACATCAATTAGCTTAATCCAGAAGTCTGCATTGCTGGGATCAGCAAGGATTCTAAGAAAAATATTGGAAATCTAAAGGACAGGAAAAAGAAATATTTTGGTGTTCCTTGGCAACTTGTTGTTGCCTGACACCACTGACATCATAATATTACCAGCTGTTATAAGAACCTAAGCTGAGTAGTCTAATTATGAAATAATGATAATGATGATGATGATGATGATGATGATGATGCTGAAGATGATGCTGATGCTGCTGATGCTGATGCTGATGATGATGATGATAATAATGATGATGATGATGATGATGATGATATTGATAATAATAATAATTTTCACTGTCATGATAATATTCAATCTCATATAGTGAGGGTGACACTTCACAGCAAAGCTGACGAACCTGTGGCCCTCATTTCCGGATCGAATTGGAATTTGGCGTGTTGTTTATTGTGGTGGGAGGAAAACCGCAGAACCCTGAGAAAAACCCTCGGAGCAGGGACGAGACCCAACCACAAACTCAACCAACATGTGACGCCGGGTACGGGAATCGAACCCGGGCCACAGCGGTGAGAGGCAAGCGCTCTCATCATTGCACTCTCACCCTGCATCCCCATTCCCATTAAGCAATCATTCCACGAGCGCTTGTTAGTTGTGAGATGATTGATAGCTAACGAGGCGCGTTGCCACTAGTGCCGAGTAGGCTATAACCATCTCATATCCAAAAACGTGAGTGGTACAACCGTTTTATTTACAGAAAGCCTATGTAAAACAAAATGAAAACGCCCCACATGAAAAAAATTACTCGTACGCTTACTGTATTTGCAAAGCATTGTCCAATGACTCGAGTACCATGTTGGCTTAGCCAATGAAAACTCTTGAATTGCATGATCCAAACATCCGGTTTACAATATATCTTATTAACAAAATTCGATGGCCGTACTGGAAGAATGTAGGTCCGAGGTCTTGATATTACTGACCGAGTGCAGCGATATCCGTACAAAAAGACTGAAGGCCGGCATCCTCCCAGTACGGTCCCGAGCAACATTGCTTAATTGAAAATGTTTCAATCACGGACTTGATAAAGCGCGCAATTCTGTTTGAGAGCAGACTAGGTATGATAGGTGTATTCTCACGTCTGATGTTAGACAGAGCTGAAAGGAGAGAAAGTTGTAAGAAAAAGAAAAGGAAACCTTTCATGGTTAAAGCAAGTTCTTTCAGAGATGACAGCCATAAAACAACCAAATGTCTTCAAGAATGATCGTACAGCATCCTTTGGGACAGTGCCCGTTCCAATAAGCGAGTTGGAGTTCCAGCGGTCGATCACAAAATTGCGTGCGACTGGGAACGACTCGGGATAAAAAGTTTGCTTCGAGTTGCTTCTAATTGAGTTTTTCGACGATCGCCGTGTTTTGAGAAAGAAAATTGCGGGCACA